>JAAAKM020004149.1:0-11924 GCA_010016025.2 Alatinidae sp. Z8VKAUB7J3 | reverse complement strand
TACATACCCTATAAATTTTATTTAAATACGAATACATTATCGATGATTATGGAGGGGGGGTGCAGATCTGTATTAGCTGTATTTTATTGCCAAACCTAATGTTTTTCCAAAGTTAATTGCACATGCATTCCATTTCTAAAAATAAAGCTGAAAATATAGGAAATAAAAGGGGACGTGCAAAAGTGTACTAGCGCCGTCTGTGACTAGACTGGTCAAGCCTACAGAAGGCCTAACTAATGAGTACAGTAACTTGACTTACAATTGCATTGATACCGTAATGGTTTACTTTTACAGGTCTAAGACTTCTTGCTCAAAGCTGTGGTGTTCACCCTCGTTTTTAAATCGCAGGAGAGCCTAGCCTAAGACGTTAATTCCCGATCCCCCGCCCCTTGATTACCTCTTGATAAACATGTGTTTCTTTGACCAATAATTTGTGTTAAAAAGTGTTAAAAAACCGTTACCTATATATAAATCTTTTGTAGTGATATGATTCTTTCCACAAAAAGACTGAAATTCAGGCTGGTTTATGATGCTGCTGTCTTCCAGCACGCGAGAAAACATTGCTGCAGGAGGTTGCTGTAGAAGTGTAAAAATTTCTGTATGGAGCATTTTTCTTTTTGCTGCACACAGCATGTTACCAGATCATGTGTTACAAGTGTTCATGTCACTCTATTGTGCAATTTTTAATTGATTAGCAGATACTTCCCTCGATGAAAATGTAAATGTGTCAGATCTTTATAAGCTGTTGCCTGTATACTGTAACTACCAGGTCTACAAGAATGGGAAAAGAAAGAGGATACGAAGTATGTTCAATGTATAAACAGGCTCTATGGTACTAGTACTTACAGAGTTTCATCTTTGCTTAAGGGAATGCAATTTAATTATCCGGAAACACAATTTCAATATTTTAGGATGGCTCCTCATCTCAAGTATCCAACCTCGTACTGTATAAAATCCATCCAATAACAGAGCAGAGAAATAATCATTGTTACCCAGTTTCCCTCATGCAATGCTTAGCAGGGAAAGGCTTTACTTTACAAGTTTTAACACCTTGAGACTCACAGCAAACACTTGTTTTTAACTATAGGTTAGGCAAGACAACTGTAAATAATGTACTATGTGAAACATCCACTGCTATAGAGCATGCATACGAACACAAACTTTTACAAGGAGCGAGACATGAATAATATCAGTTTCAAAAAATGCCATATGAGCTTATGAGAAACACAATCCCCACTTCTTGAAAATCTCTTCACATGAACAAAGCCATCACATAATCTTCGCCATTTGACTTACAACTTTTTCTTATAGACCAAATCTGTTAGCAGTATAAATCATTGATCCAATCATTATTTTTTCTGACTATATGTGGGATAGCAGTCCCACAAACAATTATGAATAATCACTTCATTCAGTTGCTCCCTGTAATCACTAGACTCTGATGCCATTAACTTTGCTGCTCCTAAGAATTTTATGTTTGATTTCTTTTAACATTTAAAAACTTGCTGCACAGCAACAACCCTGACCCTGATGTACCAGGAACTTAAACTTTGCTGTATGGATGACACCATATGATAACGTGGGGAATGACCAACGTTGCTGCATGTGGTAAAATAATGCTGTACAGCATGGCTATAAACCAGCCTTTACTTGGCAAATTGAGTCTGCCATTTCTTTAATGCATACACAGTTGCAGTATCCATATATAGAGAAGTAAACAAAAGCTATTTTAAATAGTTTTTAGAAAGAGCCAAATATTTGGGTTGTTGGTACTGTTTTGGTATTGCTTTTTAATTATGTAACATTATGATCAAACTCACTATTAACTGTGCTACATTCCTACATTCCCTTTAAAGTAGTGCCAAAGCCCTTGTAACATTGGAGTATGGCTTTTGCTGCTCAGGCAAACCCAGTTGATATTCGAAATAGACAAAATATATTGCAAGAACTTCAGCAACAAAGACAACAACTTCTTCAAGGTGAGCTCAGTTTAGTACATGTAGTACATTACTAGATAACATAACTTTTTATGAACAAGGGTCAAATTAAGGGGGGAAGTACAATGATGAAAATTTGAGATTGTATTATTTTCCCAGCCCACCACAGATCAAAAAATTACTTTTGCCATGATGGAAGTATTCAATCACACTATTCAATCAGGTAAACAAAATTTCTGATCCACCATCTGATAGCTATTCACAATTTATTTATTTTACCCTTGATGAAATCTTTTTATACAAAGTTCTATTTGATGCATTTCTTTAATGCTCTCTTCGCTCAGAATCCAATGGTTCTTAAAACAGAGCTAAAAATATGGTAGTTTTCTTAAAAGGGCTGCCACAGGTGCTGGAAAATCCTTGGAATTGGAAACTATTCTTAAAGTCCTGACATAAATTGTGTTTGCTTTGGTTGCACATGGGTTTGTTTACCCTGTAAAAGTCCTGGAATTTTTACACAATATGTTTGTGCCAGAATTTTTTCTTGGATTTCTTTGAAATGGCTACTAACTTTATTGCCATGTCAGATATTCTACAAAGTATCATTCTCTCTAATAATTTTGAAAAGTATTTTGTATAGAGTTTGAAATAGTAATTACCATCTTCTGTAACATTGAAAATAAGTTTGTTTATAGTTTAGTATTGTTGTATAGTCTGAGCCAGTATTGAGTACCCATTAAAAAAGGTCTTGGCAAGACAAGGGATTTGATACATATATTTGCATTTTGCGATCTTTGGGCTCAACTGAAAATTGATTACAACTACTGCTTACTTTTCACCTTGCATTTCCTACATACGGTAATAGTGAGTCCTGTGGTGACACTTTTTCAGTCTGCTTGTTCAATAGTGTTGACTTATCAGCTTTCACTAGGAAGAGCTTCTCCATTGTGCAAAGGTGGCACCTCCTTTCTCCCCCACGATACTTCAGCAACTTCCTCACAACCGTCAATTAAATTTTGAATTGCTTGCCACTCAACTTGAGGTTCCAAACGAAATTTGACAACTCTTTTTTCTTTTGAATAAATGGGTTTTTGAAATGACTTAAAGTAATTTGGATATCATGTCTTGATATCACCACCAGAAATACCATAGTACACCCCTTTTTCTTCTGAATTTTCCACCTTTACCTCTGCTTTGTATACATAGCTTTCTACTGGGCAGTTGCCCTTCAAAGGGCACTCAGTCTTTACTCTACAGTTGCACTTCATTGGACTTCGCACACTTTCATTGAAGCCTCGCGACGCCGTGGCTCAGGACATGTGATTCTCTACCATATCCACATCCCCAACGCTCTGAATAGGGAACTATCTTTACCTCTTTCGTCATCTAGCGTTAAAATATGACTTTGGTTTACACTGGTCTTTGCATGGACCAGATTGATAAGAGTATAACAAAAGTATGTCTTTGGTATTCACTGGTTAATTCATCGTATAAGGCTGTTTTTGAACTTGACAGTGATAAATGTTGGTAACCAAAGGCAGGAGACTACAGTAAACATCCTTTCTAGTTTAGGACATTTTTAGGACATGCATCGACGAAGAAAACTGCAGAAAAAGTGAATCTAAAAAGACCGTTTTACCATTCGTAGAAGCCAAATTAGGTTTGATGTTTCTCCCCTTGAACTTTATCACACAGGTGCAAAAAGATACAAATTAGGACATTTCTTCTAAAAAAGCAAGTTTTAGATGAATTAGTAAAGAAAAGCTTTTTTAGATAATAGCCTAAGTTTTAGGTAATTGACCTTTTTGGCACTCCTATGGTAATAGGCGACGTATGTACGCCGTAGCATCTTAATTTTTTACTTACTAGCTTAAGGGCGTGAACTTAATATTTGCCTGTCATTTGCCTCATCCACAGCTCATCCAGTGGCGCAAGTGCCTAGTTCATCTACCGGTGCCCCCCAACGACTCCCATTCAAAAGCACCGTGAACCAAGAGCCGCAGCGGTTTGACTCTCAGCATGCACCGATGGTAATGTCAAGAAGATCAGCACTCGAATATGCCGCAGCTTATTCTAACGGATTCTTTGTACCTCAGGATTCTCAATTCGGAAACCCAATTCTTCCGGTCATACCAAGATTTGACGACACTACATAGGATATGGTCATACGTGTTGAGAGTTTTGTTTGCAGTGCTATAAGAACACGTTACACTAGCCTACTGAGTTAATGAGTGTATAATAGTGATATAGCCACAAGCGGTTCGGGAATATTACTATTAGTTGTATTAATAGGGCGCTTCCTGTACGATCAGGGTTGATTTACGTAAGGTCGTCTTATGGGAGCGCACTTGCCACCAAAAAGGAAAGATTTAAGTGCTATCATGCCTGGGAAGGCATGCGCAGAAGGCAAGATGATACAAGACTCGGGATTGATGATTAAGTTGAATGTTAATATGTCAGTATTGATGTTACGCCTGCGTAGTTTAACAAATGTCATAGTTTGCTTTGTATGAGTATCCTTTTTGACAGAGACACTAGTGTTCTTCGAAGCCATTTGACTACAGAATATGATTTATCGTAGGACTCCATAGTTTGTGATAAGTTCTTATTCTTATGTTTTTAGAATGGCACTGTCGCATGTCTTACTTTATTTCCCAATCACGTAATCCCCAGTTTTGAGCTGTTGAAATTCCCACGTGCCCATATTAATCGCCGTTCGAAACAAAAAACCGTTACTCATTGGATAGATTCCGTTGTCACGTCAGAAAGGGAAGAACGTCTCCTGCTGTCAAGTTTAACTCTATTCTAGTTTGTTGTTTGGTCTTATAAACAGACAAGGTATTATTGTCACACTGTACGTACGGTGCAGTTTGTTTACAAAGGACCACGAAGCATGATAATACAAGCAGGGATAGGGGGGACGTTGAAGGCAATTTACACTACTCGTTAACATGTATTGAGTTTAGAATGTTGCAAATTGTTTATCAAGAAAAATGACAAAATAGTAACATATGGTCTAGCCAAGCACACTGGACTTATCCCTGTTTCTACGCTTTTGTTGACACTTGAGTGCCGTTCTAAGCAAACAGAACCTGGCAAGCGACCTTTTAGCCTAGTCTTCACATGCCAAGCTGACCATTTAATTTGAAAAAAAGTATTCTGATCAGCTGAGAAGAAACTATGCGACGTGGCATGTTTTGAAAAATAGTCTGATCTCGTTTCTCGAGTGGCACAGAAGTTGCGCGTCGCATTTGCCACGTAGTGCGCCACTTCGATGTGAAAGGTTTGATGTTTTTGTATAGGTTCGTTTCGCAGTGACATGCCACCTGCGACGTGTCACTCCGGTATGGAAGCTCCCTTCGAGCGCCACTAGCCCCAAATACCGTTAAGAAGTGGACGAGGACAACTGACTGACGATAATGAAGCCAAAATACTCATTTTCCCAACGTTTCAAAATTTTAACAAGTTGGGCATGGTTTGTCGAGCATGGCAATTGATATAAGATTGTTCTGTTTATTGGAGAGGTTTAAACCTGTTGAGGCGAGTAGATGTCAGGGCTAAAGAATAATTTTAAGCCTAGAAGACATTTCTTTAGTAAGATTTTCTTAGCAGCCTTTTGGGAGTATCAGTTTTAATTGTCGACCGTATGCGTATGAGAAGTTGACCTACGACACCGACGGAATAATCATATTAGTCCTTTGCGTTGATAACTTTTATCGTTTCTGTAGTGCGCATTAATGTTATCGGAATCTATCAAACTCTTCTTTTAGAACAGTTGAAAGCAGTAAGGGTTATTGTAAGTAAGTGCAAGGGCGTAGTAGAGAAATGTAAAATGACAAGTGAATCTTGTAAAAAGATCTCTTCTATACAAAGAGCGAAATCAGGTATCTTTGCTTTCTGCGATGTCAAGACTTGTCTTGTGTGTGCCCACGAAAGAAGACTGTCGTAAGTAAAATCAGAGTCGACCAATGACTTTTAATGATCAGCTTCGATAAAACTAAGGAAGGAGTCGCCAATGGTGGTTATAAAAATTTAAGTGGCAGGCTAGTTTGTAGGTCTACAGTGTTAGTATTGTAATGAGCGCACTTCTCTAGCATGGCAGCTCTGGGGAAACTCGCAGGCAGCGTTTTAAGTATTTCGACAAAACAACAATTCTTCTATTACTTTCCACGTCAATCTATTGCTAACATCTATGACGGTGATCATAGATGATTGGTTAGTAAAGAGGAGAAGTTGCAAGAGTTAGGTCGTGTTAGAATTTCATTGCTTAGTTATAGATTTTAGGGAGTGCTAGATGAAGGAAGCGTATAGCCTCGTTTCCATTACAGTATTTACGCCATTTTGTTTAAAAACCTGTTACTACTTCTTCAGGCAATGTGAACACAAGTCTCATCAACGACTGCGGAAAAACGGTTCAAAATTAAGACCAACTTCGTGCCTTTACCAATGGGGTAGACAAGGCCCTTGATTTCGTATGAAGGACACCAATTTCAACCCTGTACTGAGACTATTATAAGAGCATTGATGAGGAGATGTTTAATGTTAGTATAGCTGCTATAAAATTCGCCGTTGGCTGGAACCCCATAAGTCAAATTAACTGACACCTGGCCAACATATTTTAGAAGTGCATTATGATGACGTTTCCCGATTTTCAAATAGTGTGTAAGAAGTACAAAGTATTGTCGCTTTATTTTGTCTTTCGTTGAAAGTATTTACTATGATAAGATCAGCCATCTGCTATTGTGGCTATGGGTATCGATGAAAATTCCAGACTACCCAATTAAAATTCGTCACACAATCTAAACTGCAATCGGTCTTCTGTTGACAGAAGCGAAACACAAGTGTGTGTAAGTCTGTTTTGCCATTTGTCTTACATAGTTTCTCACTCGTTTTACACTGCTTGAGAATGATGTGTAGTCTGTACTGTTACTAGCTACTGCAAATAATGTCAACAGTGTTTTCGTAGGACATTTTGACCATGTAAAACTATATCAATTAGCTTTTCAAAACGGCACGAAAATACTTCCGTTATAGTGTGAATGGAAATGTCTACGAACACTTGTGTCACGGTGTTTTGTCTTCACATTATGCCTTTGGATTTCACGGTTAAATATTGTTTTTTCCAAATGCTGCTCGTGCATGTGCATAATGATTGTGTTACAATATGTGGTCAGAAATGGCAACGCATCTGGGAGAATTTTGAAACTGTATTAGAGCGAAGGAATGGCTTCAAGATGTAAAGCTCATAAAAAGAGGAAAGGTCATTTTTTATGGACTGATGATGAGCTGCAACCGCTTTGAGACTCCTCACTTGACTTGAATTCAATTTATGGGCTGAAAGGAGAAAATTGGCCGTCAGAAAAAAGCAGTACGAGAGTATTTAAGCCTAAAGTTTCTAAGTATTCAAACAAGAATAATCCTAATCAAGATCTGTGGCAGCCAAATTATCGACTTCTCATCTTGACTGCTCGTCAAATGCATTTGGTTGAGAGATTGCCAAATTATTGACAACATGTTTAAGTAAAGCAGGTGACAATTCAAAACTAAGTGGCGGTGCTTGAATTGTCGTGACATTTTATGAATTATATGAAAATTTCTCCTTTTTTTTCGTCATACTGCACTACAGAAAAGCGACTTTTCCGATATTTTTGAAATAAAAGAAGGTTTCGGCATGAAAACCATGAACGAGTTGCGCTTGGTTATTCAACTTCAGTTCAAAGCAATTGTGTATTGTTCTTTTCACGTACCTTACCTCCCTATTAGACCGGTCAGATATATATGTGGATGGATGCAAGTTTCCATACAATCGGTGATCTGTAGGAAGAATGACGTCACTGAGTACAGTCAATCACTAAATGCCAAGTGTAATCATTCCTGCCGACTTGGATCATCCCAAATTGCAGAAGTAGAAGGGGGAAATGAATTTTTTTATCGATTTCATTGGTTCATTACGTTATCCTTATTGGGTCTGATGTTCCGGTTTGTTGATGCTTTCCAAAAGTCAGTCTTCAAAAAGGGAGGGATTCATCTCGGAATTACGTTTTCAAAACCAGCACATGTCTTATTTGATGCCAAAAATTCATTTTTCACACGTTTTTCAGAAGCTAAAATCCTGTGCCTTTCTTAAACAGTAACCCATGTCAATCCAATTATTTATGCACATTCAAAGAGAACCCTGCTTGTTTATTGTGAGGTGAAATTCCTCTGATTGAATTCCCAATTATTTAGAGATCTTCTCTAATTGAACACATGCTTATCCAGACCGACATCACGTGTTTTCTCGTTATAAAGCTGCTCTAATTGGACCTTCCCTCTGCCGCAATGTGACACCATTTATTGCCTTTTCACATAGAGATAATTGGAGCGTAAATAGATGTTTGTGATAAGAGTTCCAAGCGAGATGATATCTGTGCCCTTGGGTTTAAGTGCCACTTAAGTCCCTTGTTAGCTTGACTTAGAAAATGTGTCATTGTTTCCCACGACAAATCCTTTTCAACCATTCGATCTTTTAATTTTTTATTTGTAGTTTCAGTGTATGATGGTCCGACTCGGTCCTACGCACTTTGATGTCATATTTTTCCTTTCTGTTTTCTTGTTCATATCTAGTTTTGAATGTATTTACCATAACCGGTCTATGAATCTGTGACACTGACATTTAATATGTGTATATGTATGTGACTTTGGGTGCTTGTAAGTTTGTGTAGCAGTATTTACATTGATTGTCGCTCTGGTACATTATGTCAATGTAGTCTCTTACCCCACTCATTTGACCCTATTTCTTCCTCTCAAGCAATGATAATTTAGTTCCAATGTGCAAAATCAAACGGCAAAAAAGTTAAAGCCGATAAATGATGACTTATTAAACGTAGGAATAGCATTCACTCATAGGATCTATCAGTGTAATTACCCGTTTCTAATCACAAATGAGAAATGGTAGAGATGATTTATCCAAGCGTTTGACTCTTAATCAAATACAGTCCCAAAACTAAAGTAATTGAGCTGTTTGTCAGGCTATTGTCTCCAGGCTTGTCAATCTGTCAACCAACTTACTTTCTCAACGTCCCTAAATCATTTACAGAGGACCACCCCTGCCCTAATTACTAGCTTATAGACTTGCCGACTCCATACATTTACAACGCAATTTCTATGATCAAACGATCAAATTTGTGTTACGTAGATTAGCAAATGGAAAATCTGCATTCAGAAAGCTAGAGAACATCGCAACTCATCTCATCAAAATCAAGAGAGATTTTAAGTTTAACGAACTTTGTTACAGAAATGGTATGCTTCCCAATTACATGAAATGCTAACTCCCTTCACTTACTGTAGCCTCTACACTAGGAAGCCTTACTACATAACCAACACACAAGCCTACTAGCTCCATACACTCTACAGTTAGCTTACTCGAACATTCTTACTACGAATATCTGCCCAACTTCACCTCACAATTACCATAAGTTTAGTTCTCTATGACATCTTTTGTATGTTGTTGGGTAAGTGCCCGGAGCCCGCCATTTTTATTCAGACGTGAAATTACTATCTATTTACTTGGTCAGAAATTTGTTTATTCTTTGCTTTCTTAAAAGCATTGATGTTAACTGCTTACGAATCTCAGAATTTTGTATCTCTTTTACGGATTATTTTCAATCATTGCTTGGCTTATGCTTTACTTGATAATAGTGGTAGGCAAACCTAGGCAATTGCAAAACGAGTCCAAAAAAGGGATACTTCGTTTGCTCTCGTGACTATGATTTTTTATGACGTGTTTTGGTCTTCTCGCTTCCTGTAACTTCATGGTCAATGCTTCTCACTTTACTCCATACTATTGCTGTGATCAGAGTATGGCGAAAATGTTTAGCAAAATGAATCCGCTAGTCAACGAACCATTTAAAATAGCAATACTTTTGATTTACATTTCATGGCAGACCACAAAAATTAAAGACAATTAGTTGGGTCATAAACAGGCAAGGTATTACCTAACCTATGAAGTCATTAAAAGTTGTTTAGCAAGTGATACCATTCTTCTGACCAGACTTTGCACTTGATTCCTAAGTGTAGTTCGTTTCTACTTGTCACCAGAGAGTAATTTTCTAAGAGTTCGAGTTTAATGGAGACTAAAAAGCAGGACAAGGGACATAACATATTCATCTTATTGTAGGTGTTTTTCACAAAATTACTATTAAACGAAAACATTGTAAGAAACCACAGAAGGAAAACATAAAAATAGGGAGAATTTCCGGTGTTTGCATTACCTAGAACGCTAAAACCTATAAAGACAATGTTTTTACTACCTACATCCCAAAACTAGTGTTAATAGCATATAACAAAGAATTAGTCAGCAAGCACATGTTCTCGTTTATGCGTATGTGTGTGTGGCTCACAAGAAAATACTTGGTTTACTTACTTGACTTGCATTACATGCATACTCTAGGAAGCCTCGTCCTATGCAAAAAGACACACACTGCTTAGTTAGGCCATTAAGCATTTAAATATCGTAGCCACTTCCGAGGATGATGTAGTAACTACATCATAAGCACTAAACATTAACTAAACATAGCGAATAGTAAAGGTCACCTGATCAACACAAGTCATGTCAAAACTAATTAAATGAATGAATTCAATTTTCAGATCGCCCATCAATGTGACTACTAAACCCCAACTACGCTCACTTCATATTATTTCAGTTTTATAATAAGCCAGATCTGAAGCCCCCCTCCTTATCATTTTCCGTATTACGAAGCCAGGTGCCGATGCATCGAGTGGCAGCCCAAAGATTGAAATGAAGACAACGTCTCTCTTATAACTTCTCTAAGCTTTTGTAACTTACTCATTGCCATTATTAAACCGTCATCGTCAAGTTCCGTTCAATACAGGTTTGGATGCAATGGGACTCCATGCTCTACTGTTTTTTCCCGCAACTGATGCTGAGCTGTCCATTATTAGACCGGTCCATTATTAAATAAAATGCTTGTATTACTCACAGCTCTCAAGAAAAAATCGCCAATCTTATGGATTCTAGTTGACACCAACATATTGTAAAATAGCTTTGATGTTGTCATAAAAGATAATATCACCATTTTTGTTTTGAAGAACTGGCACAGTTCTACGTCTCTGGCAACGAGACGTACTTTAAGTGAATCAGACTATATTTAACTTAAACAGAAAACAACTCAATTCTCGGAACAAAACACTGTTCCTACAAAACATTTGTACGTGATGGGACAACACGAAGAACATTTTTGTATTCACCACCAAAGTTTGACGAGCCAAGCGTTATCATGTGCCAATATCTTTTTTGACTATTATTTTGTAGACATATACCAGTGTCAGCTTTAGTCAACTCTTTGTACGATGA
Organism: Alatinidae sp. Z8VKAUB7J3; assembly: GCA_010016025.2. Lineage (NCBI taxonomy): Eukaryota > Metazoa > Cnidaria > Cubozoa > Carybdeida > Alatinidae > Alatinidae sp. Z8VKAUB7J3. The sequence continues at coordinate 632 of JAAAKM020004149.1, read as the reverse complement.
AGTTGCAGTCTACTGATTTCCTTTGATTTTGAAGGAAGGCTTAACAAAAGAACTAAAGAAAAGTAATGAAGAAAGTTGCCCCTTGAAATCCATGTTACCCTACGAACTTAATCAAAGAGACTGGATGGCAAAACTTTCAGTTTCCATTTCTCTGGTCATTTCTCTGGTCAGTACATTAGTCTTGAGTCCAAATACCTTTCACCTAATAATAATTTTTTTATAAACTTCATTAATCTTTTTCCTTTCCTATATCAAAATACATCCATTACTCTCTTTACAGGTATTACGGATCTAGATAATATAATATATGTTGTTACCATACAAGAGGATCGGGATTAGACCAATTACTGTTCCGTTTACAAAAGATGAAATATGTAGATCTTATAATACAAGAGATAACCTTAAAAATTAAATAATCAGCATTAGGAATACAAAGTTTGTTAAGCATTAACAGAAAGGATCTACTATCCTTTGCCATACCACCTATGTCAAATGATAATAATAATAATAATAATAATAATAATAGTAGTAATAATACTTCATTGCCATTTTCTCTTTCTGTAAAATTACAGTTAATAAGCTTTACAAGATATAAAATTCTCACTGTTTTCGCCCGGCATAATGGAGACAGT
>JAAAKM020004148.1:0-11925 GCA_010016025.2 Alatinidae sp. Z8VKAUB7J3 | reverse complement strand
TAACGTGCCAAATGTGGCCATTATGACGCCATGGCTTGAGGAGTTCGCCAATGCTTCTAGCTCCGTAGGTAACTTTTTACCTGGTTTCGCTGTAAAAGGTCCTACGCACAAGTTATCTGAAAATGGATAAAGCAAAACAAATGTATATTTCAGTAGGATGGCAAACGACAAACCCTTTAGATGTCGATATCAAAAGTAAGCGATGCTCTAACCACCGATCTATTCAACAAGCCCACAGACACCCACCAATGTTTACATGCTGATTCTTGTCACCAGATTCATATAAAGCATGTGATCCCTTACAGACAGGCCCTACGCTTACGTAGTATGAATTTAGGAGAAGCTGCGTTGCATGAACGATGTGAGGAACTAGATTTACAGCTCGTAAAACGAAGAATAGTGAAACAGCAAATTCTGTTAGTTAAGCGCAAAAGTAGAAATGACGTTCTCAGTAGTAAGCAGGAAAAGAAATCGAAGAACAATGATGTCCTTGTTTTAACGTACTATCCAGCTCTAAATCATAGAGTGCATCAGATCCTACGGAAAAATTATAAAATTCTAGAAGCGATAAAGAGCATCGCAAAGTTTTTCGTCAGCCTTCGAAACTTGCGTATCGACACGGGCAGAGCTTGAAAAACAAGCTAGTAAGAGCTAAGGTGTTTCGGGAGGTATATGAGACCGGCAGCTCCGGCTGCAAGGGGAGATCAAACTGTGCAGTTTGTCCACTACACTGCAACTCTAAATTTGTGGTCTACCAAATAGAATGCAGAAGATGTGGTATACATTCCTGAAGAACTCCCTTGAAGGAGAGAAACCGGTAGAGGCAAACGCTGTCATACTTATTAACGTTTTCCTTTACATATATATTTTTACATATGAGGATACTTGATGGGCATATACTCTAAGGAAGAAAACGACTCTTCGCTATCGACGCTATCGATACGTATCCTTGATTATATCTCTATCTTCGTATTTTATCTCTGATTGTTCCGTCTAGTCCATAGTCCTGGGAACTAGTCAATATTGTCGCATTACTACAGTATGGAACTCTGTAAAAACGGAGACAAATCGGGGGTGCATACTGATATGTCTCTAACTAATAAAAAAGCATAAGATTTTATTTGGACGAGGAAAGGAGGCAAAGCGATTCAAGTTCATCCGTTTGGAGTCTTAGCAGAGGAGCAACGTAAAATGCGACGTCTTTCCGAGAAGTATTACATTAGTCCCCTTCCCAGAGCTACATTTGCATTAACTATTCTTTTAGTACATAGTACTCCTATAAGAGGATAATTACAACAAAATAGGTATTTGTTTGTTGGAGGAGAAGAGATGCTTTTCAAACTTCTTGTTATTTGATGTTGGTAGAGAATGATAGAGAATGACAGTACGAATGATGATAAAAGCAAATACAAATTTCACCACATGCACAATGAAAGAAGTATATGACAGAAAGATAAAAAAGAAATGCTGCCCTCAAGTGCAAAGACGGCTACCGTATTTCCTCAAATTATAGGCCCGTCTGTAATTAACTGAGGGAAATAAAAACAAGGGTTATTAATTAAAGGGGATCTTTAATTTCCAGAACAAAGCTTTACAAAAAGGGAGCATATGGAGTTTTAAGAAAAACTTTGAAAGTACGTTTAAACTTAGTTTAAACCAATGCGCTTTCATCACTGAATGGCAGCCGAAATTCGAGTGTCAAATCATGAACACTTTACTTAAAGAACTTTAAGACTTGAAGTAGCGCTACTTGCATTCTGGGATGGAAATCAATAGTAAAATGTTAGTTGGGCCAAAAGCATGTACTCTTGGGTGCCTAATAGACGGGGGGTTGGAAAAATCAAAAAACTTAATAAACGGGGGGTGTTGTAAAATGACCAAAAATTTAATAGACAGGGGACAAAAAGTGTAAAAAATAAAGTCGGGAATCAATGTTTAGAATCAACTGCAACTTCCTAAACGTAGGGTAATACAATACAAACCATAGTCAGTTATTCGAAGTCATGGTAGTCTCCCACATGCCTCTCAAGATTATAAAAATGTTCCGCTCATCCTCTGCTCAATGACAGTGTCATTGCTTACATCTGTAATGTGAGTCTTTACACTTCTTTGAGCCTCGTAAAAGGACACCTTCATCTTTTAATGTGCGGTTTTTATATTTTAATAAAGATATTTTCTACTTGACTGCCAAAGTACCTCCTCAAAAAATTGTCATGGGAGGGACATTACTAAAAATCAATAGCCTGGGGGGGGTTGGAATAATAATGTCCTGGGTGGAAATTTTGAAAAATTAATTAGCGGGGGGGACGTCTATTAGGTATCCAAGAGTACCTTATTAGAATCAGCCTTCTTGCAAGCTTCGCATGTTTTTCTCTTTTCTGTCACAAACTATGCTCATGCGTCCTCGTTTAAAATATCTGCCTTTTTCTTATAAATATAAGGAGTCTGTAACTAATTCAGAGCACCAAAAAGGGGTCTATAATTAGAGGAGTCTATAATTACTTGACATGTCGCAAAACGAGGGTCTATAATAAGAGGCGATCTATAATTGGAAGAAATACGGTATGCAGTTTATTGATAGACAGAGCCTCATCTTAATTAGCCATCAATCAGGACACCTTCACCATACCGAATCCTAAACTCAGCCGAACGCTTTAATGCGAATATCATATTCTTAACTAGACTTTACTCTTGATCTTTGCAGCATTGCTTTTGTGCAAAGGAAAAGTTGTCATAAATTCCTTACATCGTAACTGATTACTCTAACTTACGACTCCACGGAGGATTGTCACAACTCAAATAAAATGTATTTACATGTTGTGTGAATAGTGTTATATTTTATGCTTAGACTTTTCCTTTGTATTGACTTAATATCTAGTGGTTATCTGTTTTGACTCGCATTTCTTATTGATAATATCGGCTCCTCAATCCTTTCCAGTTCTCGATAAAGTCCCGTTTTTCTTATCAGTTGTCGATCCTGTTTCGCTTTCAAATCAGCAATACGTTGGTCGCACACTCCTTTCGATTGTCGATTCGGTGTTCCATTTAATATCAGCTGTTGGTCGCATTCACATTTCATAACCGTTACAGGTATTTCGAAGTTCTTACCGCTTATTCTTTTGCCATCATATTCCCTATTATCTTTCGGTTTAATTCTATATGCCTGTATTTCTGGGACCAAATTTGGAACCGCCGTCAAACTTAGTAATTTTTGCTGACAAAAAGCCAACAATTTTTTTGTATTTTAATGCCTCAATAGACACAATATATCAAAAACATTGTTGAAACAGCTGAATTGCACAAAATGCAAATTCCCCCCTTCCCCTACTTTTGGCCTCACGTTTCCTACTGTTCATTTGGTTGATCTTGCATTTCCTTTTTGCTAGCGGTTCCGATATCAGATTTTGCACAATAATTACAGACAGCCTATCTCATAGCAATTAAGTAATATGAAAAAGAATAATTTGAAGCACTGATAAACTGTAGTCTTTGGTTTTAGCATAGAGCTTGCTAGTGTCAGGTTGTCACTCAATGAAATGTTATTTATATTTCTTATTAAATTTCTTTTAACTCGTCCTCTCGTCCCGCTGTTTTACGAATCAGAATGCTTTTAAATAGTTATTTCTTGTATTGTCCAAACTTATCACGTCTTCTTTTACAGTAACAAACTGCTGTTAAAAAGTTTTACATGAAGTTTGAACAAGCTGGTGATGTTTACCATGGTCGTGGTGCCTTACAGCAGAGTAGTAGTACGAATAGTACACACAGACCGAGCCATGGACATCAAATTTATCATCAGCATTATGATAAATTTTAAATGTTCAATCCCCGACTGAACAGATCTCTAAACTTGTCTTGGGGTGCACTTTATTAGGTGCTGTGTGCTCGCTACAATATTGAGACGGATGCAGTGCCGCTTTGCTAAAATTACAGATTTTAAATTATTATTCAAGTTATGGACAAACGATAGCAGATACATTATTAAGCAGGTATATTTTGTTGTAAATCAGAAGATTTTTATTTTTATACTTGGGACTGACGATTTGTAGATTTCTATATGATCAAGTTAACTTTCAGACTTTAAGACGAGTTTGGTAAGTGCTGGGATTTGTATACTTGGATACATTACATGTATCTAACTTTTTAAATTCAGTCAGCTCAGATCGTTCAGCTAGCTAGAACATATGGGGTTATGGCAAAGCCTTCCTTATTGGAAGAATTTAGAGAAAACTTGACAACTTTCTATCGCCATGACAAACTGTGGCTTCAGTGTCGTTAGAAAAATAACCAAACTGCAAAGGAGATATTATAGATTTCATTTACTCACAGTTTGAATTATGAAACTGATAATTGCTATAAAAAGACGACTCATCGTTACTCAGCTTGAAAAGCTTTTCTCGCATGACTTTCCATCAGAAACTGGCGTAATAATTATAACAGTGGTAAACAAAGGATGGGATCAAATATTACAAAATATTTGAAAGCCAGGTGTGTGATTGGTTACAAAACATTGAATTGGATGGGTAAAGGACGTAAAGGACGATGCTACTTAAACAAAAAAGTGTCATAAACAAAATCTATTTGGAGGCAAAACTCATGTGCAAAATGTTTGATACAAAGGGCCTCCAATATCCGTAAATGAAAAATTATTAAAAAGTTAGTAAATTTATTTTAAATGATATTTGTTCTTATCCAGGACGTAATTTGATCAACTTCTGAAGAGCCATTGGCTTACTCGTTGCTGAGAGTTACACACCTACATCTTCGGTACCATGCCCCTGACACCAGAGAGGGGTCAGTGTTATCTTCATAATGGAATAAGGAGAGTAAAGTAGTTAAATGCCCCCTCAGCAATTTGCCGATTTTGAGTGAGTAAAACAGAGTAGAATATTAGAATAGCGGAGTCATAGAGGAGAGCCGAAAGAAAAAGAAGGAGAAGAGTCACATAGAAGAGAAACAACACAACAGACACTGGAAGCTTCCGTTGTTTGTAAATGTATGAATGTTGCGCAAAAGCAAAACTCCGAAGACAAGACTAATTATTTTCACCATTGCCCATATTTATACATAAATCAACCTTCTAACTTACAGACACGTCGTTTATAAATCAGCTATCGAATGTAAAGTGTGACACATATCAGGGTTTTTTATTTCATGATGTGAAAACGCGGCTAAGAAAGTACACAAGAAATGAGAAATTGAGGTATTGCTGCGCTGCGAAATCTTAAAATAATTAGAAGGCGAATTCTTTTTCGTCTATTTTTAGATTGGAGGAAACCACTTCAACACAAATTGAAAACATTTAAAGCTTATAACTCAAGTCTTTCCTCGAAATGGAAACGAGTTTAGTGAAGTTCAACTGTTACAACCTTTATAAATCAAAAAGTTGCCGTCCCTTGTTTCCCTCTGCTTCCTCTCTGTCCTGAGACAAAATGGTTACTACAGAACGCAAATTTCAAATCAAGGTACCGGGAACTCTGGAAGTCTAAGTGCATATTATGTGAAATACGAATAAACGATCATGAGAAATACATTATACGCAATTCCAATCATAGAAAGGGAAAGGTCACTCCACACCGGAAAACCTATAAGCCAAAGGCAGTTACCTAAGGTGAAGCAAGCAAAAATAGTACGTTTACCAATAGATAAAACATTGTAGGGGAGCCAATTTGACCTTGACACGGAACTATCAATTATATTTTAACACAACGAAATGGAATAAACCCAAAAATTTTCTTTCAAGAGTCCAAAAATAATCCTAATAAATTTTGCATTACGACAATTATTTGACTATGATGTTAAAATGAACTCTTTACAGAGCTAAAAGTAATCATAAAACCCTTTATATCTCAGCTGTCTACCTCTGTTTAATGTACGTGACACCACAACAAAGAGCATAAGCTAACCAGACAGATATATTTAGGCAGTAAAATAAAAATCCCACGTTTTCTATTTCCTGCATACATGATGTGGAGAGCCAAACAATTGATTTACAATACCACAGTCTATATCAGTCTCGTATGTGACAGAGCCAAATAGTTTGTTCTTCATAACGTCACAAAGAATTCATAATCACGTGCCACGAGGAGGGTCTTTGGCATCTTCGTTACAATTACTGGGGGCAATTTATTGTTCTAAGATTTATCTTTCTTGCCTCAAGCTTTGTTTCTTTCTTATCGTAGTTTATGTTAGTAACTCTATACATTGGTTTTGCCTTTAGATTTCTAGCAGGTGATGCTATTAAAAGATTCTAAAGGAATCTTGCTTTTTCAATTAGCTTTAGGCTGTTACCACCCTTCAAGACGTCAAAATGGTGCAATGAGTAACCAACGTATGAGATAAGAGATTCTATATCGTTGCTACTTTTTTTAAGACCTTAAAAGCATCTTTATCTATTATTGGTAGGGCTGAGTTCTTCCGTTTTGGACATTGTACATTCCATGCCTTTAATGACACTTCCGTTGACGATTTCTTACTACTTAAGGATCCCACCAAAAGATGGGTAACTGCAAGATTTTGGTTGTAGGGGTGAACGTTTAGTAGAGGGTGATGGAAGTCGTTGTGGTTACCGAAGTGGTAGAGGTCGCAACGAATTGTTTTATCTAATTTACTACCACGAAGTATTCTTTCTAGGGATAGCTATGAACTTTTACAGTTCATTTTATAAATTACGTTCTACAGCACCTTTAAATGTCTAATTTATCATAAAGTAATGCATATGTCACTCAACGAAAACCTGTCCACTCATTATCTCTTTGCAGTGCTGAGTACAGTTTTTGAAATCCTTTATCTAAGTACACAACTCTCATAACTTCCACGAAGCTTGTCACGTATTCTCTTTGGACTAATTACGTCCGTATCAGCATAATTAATGAACGAGAATGTAATGTAGAACAGGGATCGAAAATGGCAAGAGGTGGTGCGTTGCGATGTTAAACGGTATAAATAAGAAGAGAAAACAAAATCAAACTGCAATCACAAAAGAGTATAACTCTCGAAAAAAGCAGCAAGTGCTGAAAAGCAATGTCAGTTGTTGATGTAGCATGTTGGGAAATGAGTTAGTCAATCTTAGGTGCTTTAGTTCCTTTTACTGGCCTTTCCCAGTTGTATTTAAGGCTTCCACATTGAATCACCGCTCGTAATGACCACAAAAGCGTGAAGAAGTCAATTCCAATCTTTAAATTATTGACACAAAGCATTCTCGCATCTGGAGTAAAGTGGTACGAAAGTCTCTAGAGAAACTTAGCAAACAAATTTGAGTGGGCTATGGTGGTTGGAGTTTAGTCAGACACTTTTCTTCCAAAGTATATTCCGTTACAAAATGACAACAAGCAATGGCAAGAAAGACTTGCAGTTTTTGGGAAACTTTGTTATAGAAACCATAATGGATTCCTAAGGTTCTTTCTCAAGACAGAGGCAAGCAGCCTACAAAGTGCCCCTATATATGTCCGGTTACAGTCAGACCTACTTAAAGCCTGGGCATGAGCCTGGTTTTCAGGTTTCTTACTTGCAGCTAATTGCTCTGGCTACTAAGGATCAACAGATCATCTCTACAACTTACAGTGAAGTAACCGTGATTGAATCGGCTACGCGTGAAACATAAAAGCTACAACAACATACAACATTGTTCACTGGTGAAAGAAGAATTATAAATTTATCAATACACTAGGATATAAAACCCCCTTTTTCATATTCTTTTTCATTTTTCATTTTTTGATACCAATTTTATCTGTCGCTGTAGTACTAAAAGTGTGCTGATATTCAGTATTTTAGAATGTAAATTTAAAGTGAATTGTATACCTTGCATTCACTGACGGCGCGTTCCTGGCAGAGAGTGCTTGGAGCGATTTACTAAGCACAAAGCTATAAGACCAGGTCTTCTGAATCTTTACCAAACTGCAATATGTCTTCGCGAACATCAACTTTACACTTTATAAACAGTTTTCATGGTACGTGTAATTATGGTACAATAAATATTTTAAAATACTAGCATTTTTATTGTACTGAAAACCTTTTTTGTAATCCTTGCTAGATTGCAAAACATCAGAATAGTGTTTAAAAGGAAAAAGGAATCAATATACCTATCTAACGGCATGTTTTATAAACCAAGATGCATAAACGAGGACGGAATTACTTTTCTGGCCTCTTGCCTCTACTACAGTTCACAACTCATACATTTCTTTGTATGACAGAATTTTAAAGCTCTGATCGTGTCTACATACATTATGAGTATGGACCAGATGTGTAAAAAGATTAAATTTAATACTTACACAAACGTTTAACAGTTTTTTGTGAATTCAAAATAGATTTCTATAATTCTATTTAGAACTCGAATTGCTCTTCGACTGCATGATCATAAAACTTTATATAGCAACAGGGACAGCGATGGAACAAAATACCTTAACAACAGCTCGTACAAAACGCAGAGAGCCATGTAATTTTTATAGGTTTCTATGTTGTTGCCATGAAGATTTTAGCTAAAGGGAAACAATATTGACAATAATATAACTTCTAAAAATAGCCTTAAAACATAGAAGCATTCCAAATTATGTTGACAATCTCTCAATCAAAGACCCCTGATGAGCAGTGAACCGATTTTGAAACTACTCTAAATAAACAGTAAAATCCACCAAACAGGCTAACTAATAAATAAAGGGTAGCTTCGGCCTCTCTGAAGGATAATTAAAGCACATTATTGTTACTGTAGCAACCAAGAGTATATGTCTATTATACAGAAATTTACACTCTGTATGTAAGCTTTAACTCAGGCACAACGACAGAGTAGCAAAAGTTTCATACCAAGAAAATAAATCACTTTGTAAACAATAGACAGCAAATCCTTGATCGATGATAATTAATGAAACGGGTTTAAAACTTAATTAAAAGTCCGGAATATCTCATTAGAAACGTTTTAGATAAGGACTTTTTAGCATAAATTACATATCATTTATCACGAGTTAAGCCGTGACTTGCAGAAATTGGTGACCGTGTCGTGACGAGTATATTAATGTTTGCATTCAACTTGTTAAGCTCTACTGATCACCGCGGATGTATACTCCAATATAAGCTGAGCTTGACATCAGCAATTAAGGAATGCTGTGAACATGAAAGAATTATGGACATTGTAAGGCATGTAAACACTCATACTAGTATTTATCTAAGATTGCATAAGGCTTGCTCCCTCCCAGATAGAACTTAATTATTCATTCTTTGAACTAAAAAGTAAAGAAATTAGTCCATGTATAAATGTCCTATTTAGTTGTCAGGGCAAGTGATGGAGCTTTGAAAGCAAGATTTTATATTAGCGTGCAAAATGCTATTACTCAAATTAAAATAATTTATGCTCAAGCCTGATCACATTGCAATAAACCTAGTGATCTCTTTCAGTTCTTTCCAACAGCTTTCTCTTGATGCTAAGAAATAAACGACGAATCTTGTATCAGTTGTGTTACTTATATACGATAACAAAAACTTCTCATGTAACATTAAACTTAATGGACAGTGTATCTTTCCTGCAGAGTTATCGTCCATTTCCTTTGCATATGCAGATTTCTTTAAGAATCCTCAGAGTAGAATATGGGGCTGTTCATCAAATCATGTCACTAAATGCCACCTACAAAGGCATCCTGAACCTGACAAGAAGGCTCGTTGTTTTTGCAGGCCTTCAAATTTACTGGAATAATGTAATCATTCAGGTAATCACCTGACTTGATCCATTGTTTATTCTCGCCTCCGGATTGGTCACTGCACCATCCATTGTTAACAACAAAAGACATTGAATATTGTCTCTTCTCATCGATATCAACATTCGAAGGCAACTTGACGCTATAGTCGATGGCCTTGCCTTTCTTGTACTTGGCATTTATATCTTTTATTTGCTCCTTTGCAATGGTCTTACTTGGTGCATCCTGTTTACTAACATCTTGTACTTCAACAGTTAGACAAGAGCCAGGTTTCAAGGAGTTTGGAGCATCCTCTGGTTTCATGAACTTTACTTTGCCTTGTAATGCTTTGTCTTTGAAAACAAAGGCTTGTGCTGGAATGATCTCCAATAACGCTAACAGAATAAAAACATAGATTTCCATTGTTGTAAGCTTCAAATGTAATTAAGGAACCTTTGTTAGGAAATACAAGACACGTATCTTTTCTTGTATCTGGTTATTAAGTATCCCTTTGTTGAATTTATGAACATTAGAATCTAATTCTATCTACGAGAGATTTTCTAAAATCAAAACACACGGGTACTCTGTTTATAACATTAGTCGAGAGTTCACTGAAACACCCTCCCCTTTCTTTAAAGTACCTGTTCATTATATTCAAAAGGTGTAATTCCTTGAGCAAAAGATCAACATCTCTCTTGAGTAGGCTCTGATATACATAAACGCAGACGGATCCCATCTGCCTTACAAATTTTATAAATCCTTCCTGTTACACAGAACAAGTAGACGCAGATATACTTATAAAAGTACCGTAACTAATACCTCAGGAAGTTTTAAAATATAAAATAAATTATATAATGTCGCCCTGATTTTATTTAACAGTTTCGTATTTTTCAGCTATTCCCCAATTTTAAAACTTCGCGTTTCGCGCAATGGTAACGGGCAGCCATCCAATTTTTTTCTGTTCATCAAGAACAGTGCTCCTAATTTAAGCAAAGTTCTGCTTCAGAAAAACCTGGGTCTAGTATTGAAGAATTGCATTAATTTGATGATAATGCGGTGAGAATGGTGGTTATTGCTGTTGGCTGGAAGTAATGATCCAGCATAGACTTTATCTCTGACCACCAAGTCTTGACCTTTGAGGTCAGGTCAAACTGGTGACACCATATACAAAGAACAGCTCACAAGAGGAAGTAAAGTGACCAAAATTTGGTAATTCATTAAGCAAAAATAAAGGGGTGATTTGAAACTCTGTAGGAAATGTCTGAAAATTGTTCAAAGAAAACGTTTGTTGAAGACAAGGAAGGAAAAGGTATCTTTCTTCCCTTCTTAGTTGAGGCGTGTATAGTCAAACGTTTGAAGTGTTATCCTTCTGATTGAAAGACTGTTGGTGCTAGCAACGGTTTGGACCTTGAACTCATATTGAAGTGTATTACGTACGGAATTTAACTCTTCAAGTTGAGCTTTTGATTAGAAGATTGAGCGTTTGTTCTCTGGTGCCTGATCAGATGCTAACATACGATGGGTTTCAGCAGTTACTTAAAGCCTTCATGTAATGGCAGAGAAACAGTAGTGAAACGAAAGTTAAGAATAATTACCAGGGCGTTGTTGTGAATTCACACGAATAAGAATTTCCTCCAACGTTTCCCAAGGAGACGATTTCATAAGAAAATTAATCAGAAAAATATCAGCAGCCAAGAAATTATATATAAAAGGTTAATGATCTGCGTTCAGTATCGTGTAACTCAATGCTCTATTATAAAATATAAAAAATTAACAACGTTGGAACGTAAAATACAACAAAATCTGCTAAATCTAAAGAAGTCAAATGGATTGACAGAACAGGTCTACACAAAAATAAGTCCATCAGAGGCACAAACTCCTCGTATGTATGGACTACCAAAAACGCACAAGGACGGGTTTCCTCTCAGAAATATTTTGCCTATGGTCGGATCGGCACAACACGAACAGGCCAAATAATTAGTAACTGTTTAGATCTCAACAGTAACTGCAGACGTGATAGATACATTGCGTGACCACAGGGGGTCAATAAGTATTAACAAACTCATACAGCAACAATACTTCAACCAGTATTAACAGCGTATTCAACGCATTGTGTAAAGGACTCATTTGCTTTTAGAGATACTATTTGAGAGTTGAATGTAAATAATAATGACACATTCTTATGTTCATTTGAAGTGACTAGCATTTTCACCAACATTCCATTAGATCACAAGATCGACGTATTTCCTGAGACTCTATACCG
>JAAAKM020004145.1:0-11928 GCA_010016025.2 Alatinidae sp. Z8VKAUB7J3 | reverse complement strand
ATTAAGTTTTTGGGATTTTCCCAACCCCCACCCCATTTATTCCAACCCCCCTTTTATTAGGCACTCAGGAGTACTCCTCAGAGAAAGTTCTCAGGTTAGAGATAGAATACTTCAATCAGAATTGGTATTATGTAATGAAGTGAGACATAGGCAGTGAAGCAGGTTATTCTTGATAGTTTGGAATGAATTGACATTAGACGTCTGCATATCGGGAAAGCTGAAATAGAAAAGAAGGGACTCAGAGCAAATGTTGACTAGACCAAGATCGTGTTTTGCCACCCTGGTCTGGACATATTGAAGAGGCCAGGCAGATATTCCTGTGTGGTGTGCTTTTCTGGTGTTGGCAGGAACAGCATTTTGTGCTCTGTGTGCAAATACTGGGTGCACAAAAGGTGCGGTGGACTGAAAAGGGTAAATGTGGACCCCAACTTCTTATGCAAAAGATTTAGAGGTGAGGCACAACATGTGGATGGTGGAACCCAGCAATCAGTTCCTGACAGCCCTGATCAGCTTGAAGTGGTGTCATCTTTCTGCTACCTCATTGGCACTCTCTGTAGCGGATGGCTGTTCTTTTGCCTCCATCAGTCATGTAAAGTCTGCTTGGAAAAGGTTCAATGAGCTTCTCCCTATCCTGTCATCAAAGCATCTGACACTGAGGACACATTGTAAATTATACAATACGTGCATACGTAGCTTCATGTTGTATGGCAGCCAAACATGGCCCATAACCAAAAGTGACTTATTAGGCATTCAGTGTAATAACAGGGTGACGGTTAGGTGAATCTGTAACATCAGACATGACCAGGTGCAGACTACGCCTTCAAGCCAACTGCTGTCGAAGCTAGGAGTAGCTGACATTATGCACACTCTCAGAGAAAGCCATCTTGGCAGGTATGGCTTGATAGCCATGTCCAGTGATCTATTGGTGCAATCACCAAGTAGTAGACTTATCTGTAGTTGGGTGTCAGCAACATCAGTGACCTCAAGAAACATGGAGTGATTTTCTCAAGGATGATATCTGGCTGGGGCCGTGGCTCAAGCAGCCCAATGAATAGAGCCATCTGGAAATCAAGTGTAAAATCTGCCATGCTTGCAGCCAGCCAGACAACTGAAGGGAAGCCCACCTTCATGGAGGATGCATCTGGACCTGTGCAATTATCAAAATGAACTATTAAGTATGTGAGATGGTAAGGAAGATGTGTAACACCAGCCGAAGGGACTAGAAAAGTTCAAATGAGCTCAGAAGCAAGCTACATGTTCATAGCATTCAAGATCCTACTCAGATCAGGAGGTTGAGTTGGTTTGGTGAGTTGGAGAGAATGGAGCAAGAGAATTGGGTTACAAGGAATTGGGGAGACTTGATAGTTCCTGGACCAAAACCTGTAGGTAGACAGAAAGAGAACATGACAAGAAGTAATAAAAACAGAATTGCTGTAGAGGAGCTCAAGCCTAGACCTAACACAGTGTAGATCAGTTTGGAAGTTTGCCAATTACCATTCCCCTTCCAAACCATGCAAGCCCTGAAAGTAGGTGTTAAACTGAGAATTTCACCATTAGGAATTGCATGTAATTCAGCAACAATATTTTCAGTTAGATAAGCGGTATGCAAATGTGTTATGCAGATTTTCTCTGACATGAGGAGCAATATTTAAAATAAGAAACATCCCTTGTTTTTACACAGTATAACTTTGATTGTGCAGATTACTCAAGACATCAATTTCTGAAATGTATGTAGGTGATCCATCATAAATTAAGATCTTCAATTGTCTCATAAAGTAAGCAATACAATTGTTACTAAATTTGAATATTACGTTGAGTAACGGATCGATTTTGCTAACCGTTTTCGCCACTAATCACAGCAATCCTATGATGTGAAATGAGAAAGCTATTACGATGAACTTATAGGAAATGAGAAGATCCTAGAAAATAGCGGTCACAAGAGCAAAACGTTTTCTGCCACTCGTGTTATTGAAAGAGCCGTAAATAACAAATTCTTTTGCTCAACAGATTGTTGCTCAATTGTTACTGCACATTTATAGTTATTTTACCTTTGTTTTAAAACTTAATTGAATTTTTTTCATAAGTCATGATGCTAAAAGCTTAAAGCTGTACATACTTGGTTGGCAGCTTGCTTACCATTCTCCACAGCAATTTAAGCAAAACTTACTTGTGTGACTGTATTGGTAGATGATACCCCACGTTGCCAGCAGAGCCTTGCTAAACATTTGCCCATGTTTTAAATAGCGAAAGTATAGGTAAAATGCTATTTCATACAACCAAATGGAATTTCCCAGCTTTCAGTTATGTGAAATAGATTAAGATGAAGATTAAGTAATGTAGAAACAAATTTTCTACTAGTTTTTATAGCAAAACAGTAACAAAAACTGGTGTCATATATGTCAACTCAGAGGAGGAGGATGCAGATGTCTCTTTATCACTAAATATAGTTGCCTCAGTATAAAATTGCTGGGGTCACACCAGCACCTTTGACTAGAGTAAAACAGCTGTTTTAATTAGACCACAAATCCCACTTCAGCTCTGGTGATGGTGTGTATCTACTGTAACTTCCAAAAGAATTTTGGTTTCAGATTACATTCACCCTATCAAGTAAGTAGTGCATTCAGAACCTTAGATGTAATTAACCAATCAAATAGTAGGCTTTGACAGATTAATAAAAGGTTCTGGGAAAACTCAAACCCAAAACAAATTTCCCTGCCAAATACAAGCATGCTCAGAGGCATTGTAGATGTGGAGAAATATCCAAGAAAGGTAAGAGAGCTTCAATCATGGCTGAATTGTTTGCATTGTTATCAAGTAGGGATTGTTGGGGAATTGCATGATCATCAAGTGGGAATACTGTAATGGCTGCCTTTTCAGTCGAATTGTCAGCAACTAAATCAAAGAGGAAATGGGAGGGGAATCAAATTCTTGCTTGTCCTAGTTGTCTGTAGAATTGTTTTTGCTCCCGAATTAGAGGTCCAGTGTCTCTAAAAGAGCAAAGCAGCTACGGTTTTAGTGGATACACTAAGTCACCTACTAAAAATGGTTGCATAATTTTATCACTCACATCGAACTGTGGCTCAACAAGCACTAAGTTGTTTTCTGCAGCATTGAATATTTCACTCAGTCTGAGTTACCCTTTCATTACACTACGTTTTACTCCAGTGTGTGACCGCAGCTAATGTAAATATATGTAAAAGTTTAATATGTGTTTTCCTACTTTAGAAACTTCATCAATAGAATACATCAAGGAGCCATTTCCATGTTGTGTAATACCTAATTTTATTGATGATGAAGAACTACCGCAAGCATTGAAACGTGAGCTTATGACATTAGAGTTCCATGATAAATCAAATGACCTTTACAAATTTCAACAGGTAAGTAATTCATTTTTGAAAATATTTCCAAAATTCAGTTTTGTCTATACATTGTTAATTCTCTGTTTTGTAAAACCAAAAGCTATAGACTGTATGCAATTACGTTGCCAGGAACATTAGTTAGCAGTGAACTAAATTAAAGAAGGTATGGTTAGTGTGCGTTGCACAGTAGTTTCAATTTCCAATTTACCAAGTAGCATCCAAAGGTACATCAACAATTGAATCAACTTTTCCTCTCCCTTCCAACCATTTTCTTTCCATCTCTCTCTTCAATTTCTCTGCCTTCATCCTTTCCTTTCCTTCCTTTTCTTTTTAAAATCCATTTATTCTTTTTAATTTATCCAGGTGTTGCTCTTTCTCTTTCCCGTATTTTCTTTGTCCTTCATATTTGCCTTACCTTCTATGTGATCCGCACTTTCCTTCTGCGCCCCCTCGCTCATTGTCGCAATCATGTCTGTCCTTTCCTCTTTCTTTTCTGTTATCTTCTTGCCATCTGTTTGTCTTGTGTAATTCTCCATGCCTCCCATCCGTCCTCCATCCCCCCCCCCCCCCATCATTTTATCCATGTTTCCATTAACATCAAAAGTAGGTGGAGGATGTGCCTCAGTTGAATTTGCTGCAACGTTATCATGTGTCATGTAGTTATTTGTATTCTCCAAAATAACTGAAATGTTTGTTGATTGAAGGCTTTTGGCTGATCTTTGCCAGATTAGACACATCCGTTCATTCTACATGGTTTAGAAATTTGATAAATATTCATTATTTGATACATTTGATCAATATATATATTCAAAGGAGCTAATATTACTATGAGTGAGATATGAGTTATTGTAATACAAATTGGCAAAGAGCTTTACTAAACAAATATGAGAGTTCCTTTTTAGACAATATTTATGTTCTGTACCACCAACAACAGATATATGTCTATGAGTGTAGTGTATTCGTCTTCTCTTTATTTGAAATGAGTGGCTTTTGTTAGTTTATGTTTATTACACTTATTTAATCCGTAGAAAAGTCATTAGAAAATAAATGTTTTGAAGTTTGTGTTTTGAAGCAAGCAAAACCTTATAAACTTTGTGTAATATACTTTCCTAAACCACGTTCCCATACCAGAAGTAGTACCACAGAGCTCATGAGAAGGTAGAAGGGGTCAGAGATGTGGAAGCCTTTGTTCAGCAGTTGGCAGTGCCGGCTGTGTGATTAGGTAAACAAGTTCAGGTAATTGGAAACCATAGTCTTGATTATGGGCACTGCAGAGCTCAGTTTATTGATGAGCAAAGATACAGCTTTTACCTATTTAAAACCTTTTCTCATAAGTTTTAGAAGACTAGTACTCTGGAGTGCTGAATAAACGTTGGGGGCTGAATAAATGGGGGGGGGTCATCATTACGGTCTAAAGTTAATAAGCGGGAGAGTCCAAATAAATGGGGGGGGGTCCAAACTCCAGTCTCAATCTCGTAAAGTTTTAAATAAGGATGACACACGAGGACAAAAATCATACTAATTGACTATTTAACAACTGTTTTAGGGTTAAATGTTGCATGGGAACTTATTCCAGTGTTTTCAGGTATCATTTACATTTTGAGTACTGGGAAAATTCCTTGAAATGAATAAACGGGGGGTCCTAATAAGGAGCAGGGAGGTTATAAATTTCAAAAAATTAATAAGCAGGGGGGGGGGGGGTACGATTATTTGGCACTCAAGAGTACAGATAGAAAATCGGATTTTTTATTTGCCTCTTGCTCTCAAACAGTGAGAATATTTCTATTTGCTGCAAGCTAAGAGAAAGTGATGTTGAAATTGAAGAGACATGCAATATATTCTTCTATGAATATAAAGATGTATCAGATTATCATATGATTAAGGAAGAAGTAATCAACAAAAGTGCTGCAGCTGTATGTTCTCTACATAGGCAAATGTAATTAAAAACACAAAAAGTATATTATACTTCTCCAATTAATAGTATAAGTGCTTCCAGAATGAAGGTTACGATTTTGTAAAGAATTGTATTACCGCATTACGTAATTGTGACATATTGGATTTATTACAAAGGCACCAAGTAACACATAGCAAGCTCAGTTTTTGTTTGGGTTGAATATCCTATGACTATTTAATTTCTTGTTTCACTGCATACTCTATAGCTTTGGTAGTCCCATTCAAATTTTTTTAATTGAAAAGTGGAAGGTAATGAATTTATGATAGCTGGCATGTTTCTTACCACAAAAAGGATGATATTTTGTGCTCGTTTGGGTCATTACTCTTGAGTTTATAGTCTATGATACGTATGATCTAAGCACCTGTAACTTTGGTATTTTCTCTGTTCCGTTTGAATTGGTGTTTGTAATTAGCGCAATAGTCGAGCAAATGGCATTCAGAAAAGCAGGTTTAAAGTCACGCTGTAACTGCCAATTTTCCCAAGCTTTCAATGGTTCAAACACGGTCCTGATGGTACACCAATTATTTAAAATATACTCAAAGTATCAGATAGAGACTAATATAAACTAAGATGCAATCTCAGTAATAAATCAACAAACATACAAGTAGTGACATAGTTTAATTAGGTAGAATAGAGGAGAAAAGTTATATGCATTGAGGGAGGGTCAAATTCATACAGAAACGTTCTTTCTTTGAGCAAAATGTCAAATGACGAGGAAACCAATTCAATGATCTTACAACCATCCATATAAAAACGACCAGCGTTAGTCGAGTAATTGCCCATAAAAAAAAGGCAACTTTCGACTGCCATGGCTGGCCTGTAATTTGCCAGTGGTCTGGAACATGGTGTTTGTCAGACGAAATAAGCAATATCGTAACTGTGACTGCAGAAACAGTAGACAACTTTGGAGCAAATTGACTTGGGGATTACGTTACGACGTTTAACTTCTGTGTCAGCTAAATTTAGCAGGGAAAAATAGCCCAGATTTAGCGCAAGTTTAATGTAGCGAATGGCAGCTTAACTAGAGAGGACAGATTTTGCTCAACGAAAACAATAACACTTAGTTTTGCAGCAAAACTCTCTACAACGTACTACTATACAACAATCTTCATGCGAACGGGTCTTTCGGTCGACGTATGTCAGTTTTCTGAACCACTCCAGTTGTACCCGCTTTCTTCCAGCTGTTCAAAGTAATCACACGTCCCTGCTCACCAGTGAGAAAGTTCTACATCTCAACCATCCAGTTCGCGTGGATGGGCTGTAGTCGTGAAAGGTTAACTTCTATTTGCTTTGTAGGTGTTCCTTTTTCGGATTTCTTCTTCTCTTTTCCAGTATACCAGGTGACAAATTTCTTCTTCATAAAATGCTTTGCCGACCCTGTCACAGTCAAATCAAGCGGTTGGAAAAGTGCGTCATATTTGCGGGGACAGTAACAAGTTTTATGTTCAGCTTCTCCAGAAAAGTTATTACATTGTCTGTGCACTGTCCTTTGAATACTTGATGCTTTGAATACGTGAGGCGTTCTGATCTTCTGGTAATTGTAATTCCTTCCTGGTGGCAATTGCTCTCGAATTGATAATATACTTAACAAATTTAATGGCTCTCTCTTCGTTGGACCAGTGATTTTTATTCTGGGTGATGTGAAAGCCTTCTGGGAAGCTCACTCCTCTTGGCTGACGTCGATGAGATTTTCATCCGTAAATGATTTGCGCGAGAAAAAAGCTACCAGTGAGAGTGATGGCGAATGTCAAGGTAATATTTTGCTCGTCGATTTAACCTTTTGATAGACACGTTTTCTGGCCTTTTTTCGCCACTCTCATCTTGCCAATATACGAACATGGAGTTTGATAGACGTCAAATATTAACTCTGGAGGAATATTGAACTTCTTTATTGTCTCAAAGATACTTGACTAAAATGAGTAACGTCTTTCTGTGAACAAACTATGACGTTGTTCCGCATCGTATTTTAGAGCCCATTCTGTGTATAGCTCGAGTGCACCCGCGAACGTGGAATGTCAAAGCTGTTTAAATCCAACATCGACGAATTGCTTTCAATGAGTGCTTGAATAACTCCTCGTACAATGTACACGTTTACCACGCCATTTCTACCGCGGATTCCTTTGAGAAATCTTATCAATGCCCCATCCAGCTCCTTGAGCACTGGTGTTACGACCACGCTCTTTAGATGGTATGGCAGTAACACAGGACTCATCATTACGGCGTGTATCACTAAGACACGAGGAGTATTTCTTCTTAAAATTACGAACGGTACTTTCTTTCAAGTTAGGAAACTCGTTCTCAAAATGTTTAATTGCATTTTTATTTCCCTTTCTCAGCAGTATACTTTGCGATTTTACAATTACTTTGCAATTTTGAAAACGCTAGCTGAGAAGAAGAGGGCGACGTACGATCGACGACATTAGATACAAGGTTTTCGTATTCTCGCACTCCAAGTCCTGCTTCATTGATATCTGGTACATACTGGCCAGATTGGCCTGGTTTTTCTCTTGTACTTTTGGTGAGTTCTGAAGTCTGAATAAAATTTAACAGACGACATCTTCTACTTAACAACCAACTCCGGTAACCACAAAGATCCAATGTATTCGAACATCGAAATATTCTTGATGTTTCTGCTGAGCAGTGCAACGGTTTTAACTCGAATCTAAGTTTTCAGCAATTAGAAAAATCTGTCCAAAAGTGAATACACTTACTGCCTGTTAAATTCTTTTCTTTGCGGGATGGACTCAACCATGTTATCCTTTTCGTTATTTTGTGGCTTGAAAGGGTTTCATGTTTGCTATGTTAAGTGGAAATCTCGGGTATCTGGTAAAATTATGATTGGTCATAAAAGGGAAATTCACACGACGAAAACGCAGTTGCTGTCACGAAAACTCTGCCTTGAACATTAGCACCTTCCATTATAGGACATGTCCCCAAGGAGATATCTCGTTTTACAAGATTTATTGCAGATCATGGTGCTACATTATGCCCCTTTATCATCTGATCTGACCAGGGAAGAAGGCCTCTTACTCAAGGTGAAAGATAATTATTCAAATTTAGAGAAGTACAAACGGTTAATCACGGGGAATTACAAGGAACCAGCAAACGGAAAGTACGAGGATGCCACAAAAAGAATGTTTAAGGCAATGGAAGTGACAGCTGACTGAACTGACGAAGATGACAATATGGAGGACGTTGACGAGATGGAGAACAATAATGTAATTTGTGATGTAAAAATAGATATTTTATAGTTGTCGTGCTCTTTGATTTTGTCTACTGAATGTAGGAATAATCCACTCTGAGGCGGGGTAAACTTGGGCTTCACTTCAAGCATCCGAAAGCAGGAATACTAAATAAGAGTAAAAAGATATCGAAAATTAATTTTTGCCTAATTTTTATTTAGCGAAAATATTCCTTATTGTTAAAATCGCTAAAACAACATTTCGCAAAAATTAAACGGTGTAAGCTATGTTGTTTCCACGAAGGGAAGTAGACAGTAGTCGACGTTGATGACAACACAACATATCACAACTTTGGATATGCAGAAATACAGAAGTTACTATTAGAATTGCAAGTTTAAAGAACGCTAGAGAAATAGCAATTTTGTTACCAGTAGACTTCGAGCCTTGGACCATGTTGTTGTTTCGTGACATATTTTCTATTTCTCTAGTATTCGTTTCAAAGTTTTCATTTTAAATCCTTTTCGTTTGCTAATACATTGTAACTTTGAATGGGATTTGGACAGATTGATGGACCCGATTGGCTACCTTCCACGTTATAGTCACATGGCGAGGAAAGGTTGGCTTTCAACTTCGTAAAGTTTGATGTCAAAGACCACCATTTAGAGTACTTGGAGCTAATATGGTGAGTCGAGAGCTAGAGTCTGTTGTCATCGAGATTTACTATGGCTGAGTTGGTAGCATATACGCCATGCAGGTGCAGGATTAGAATACCAATAGCAAAATATTTCTACTTCTCTGGTGTCATTCAATATGTATCATGTCAAATCCTTTCAATTCATTGTAACAAATGTACATTAAGAAATACAAAAATAAACGTAATAATGTTTTGCGAATCGACTGAGTATAATTAGAAGTTAAATATAAATTGAAAACTAATATTGAAAATATGAACAGATATTCGTTGTTGAATAAAATAGTGCATATAAACCTTACTTCCCTTTGTGCAACTGTTATGAGAGGTGGAAATGCCAAAACAATGTTTTGTTAGGAAAATAATTCAATCCTTTATAAAATAGGATATCCAAAAACTGCCCACGCAACTGAAAGGAGCTTTTAACGATGGTCTGTGATCAAATAAGTTTCTAAAGAACCCGTCTAGGAATGGTGATATCTGCAAAGAACAGCTTCTTTTACTCTCAGTGTTTCTTAGGCAGTGTTCCTACCATTACGCCAGGTTTCCCACCTTTTTCTTCTCTCGGTCATCTACTCTTAGCCCCGTCTCTCACATGCCATGCTTGACACAACCTCTACAGCCGCTATCATCTCCTATTATCCTCACGACTTCTGTTACTTCTACTTGCCTAACTGCAATACCCTCATTTATTAGCTGCAGGTGGATGCATCAAACTTATATCTCTTCAACTTTTCTTTGATTTTATGCATAACGAGTTTTTTCATTAGTCTGTGCAGTTTAGGTAGACGTTTCCCAATCTAAACTCCTAAGTTAAAAAATATTGCTTTGTGGTGCTATGGAGTGTCTTCCCTGTGATATCCCCTAGCGATGATTGGAATTCAACAGTTGGTAGACATTATGGGAGGCGGCTGTGCCCGGTCATTCACATATTAAACCACTCGATTGTTCATATGGTGATCACCAGATTTGTACTCAGAAGAAATCGGTTGCCAGTGACAGAGTCCACCGAAGGTGTCATGGATTGACGGGGCTAAAATATCTGGGGAGGGCTATTGTCAACTTAATTTAGTTTCTCTTAAAAAAATCTTAGTTACGTAAGAGTTGCTCATCATTTGACACAAGGGCAAAGATTTTGTTTATTATGTATTACTTTTCTTTCCAATCGCTCTTAAACTTTCATAACTCTCATTGTGTAGCCATGGTATATTTAGAGGGCTATACCCCCGTAAGCCACCCCTCTCTGCGTCCTATAAGTTACCAAAATCAAACAACACTTTACAATTTTCCCTTTCTTTATATGAACGCTTCCCCACTATCCTGAAACTATTCCATGTGTACTTGTGTTGTTTTCGAATTCCAACCCTTGATCCTAATTCCCCGCCCCATTGACATTTTTCTTCAGAGTTTCAACCACAATAGTATTTTCAGTGGTATCAGTATATACCTCACAGGCTGAATTCTCTTTGCCCTCAGAGTGACGACTTGAAAGACAATACACTACCTTCAATTGCAGTGTTCAGGTAAGTAACCACCTTTATGTACATTTCATACTGTTCAATACAGCAACGGGGGGAGGGGGGCTTAGCCCCCTAATATTACCTTTAGCCCCCTCCATTTCAGAATACCCCAAATTCAGAATAACGCCTGGCCACTGGCCAGCTTCATTTAAGATTTACCTGAAAGTAACCATTGCTGATTTTTGTTTGGTAGTGGAAGACGGTATTATTGTGAATAGTTTTCGTACATTTTATTGCTCGGAAGGTTTACATTATTGTTTGTGCTTCAGTTTAGATGAAATATGATATTTTTACACGAGGTATCTCCCCTTCATAACCTTAATAACTTTGTAGTCCAATTCTTGTGTAATTTGGGTTCAGCCCATATGTAGGTCCCATTGTATTGGATACCAAATTGCAACGGTTGATGCAGCTTTGCCACAGGCTCTGGGATTGGATAAGTGCCCTGAAAATCTGCAGGGTTTTGCGATGTGTTTGTCTCATGAAGTTTCTTTTTCTGCTACTTGGAAATGTGTTCTCACCGTACGTTAGATGTTCCACAAGTTGTTTTTTTTAATATTTATCTGTTTATATATTTAAACGATAATAAATTCTTCTATTTAAAGCAGAATTGTTATTGGTCCCTGATCACCTTGAAATTAACTTGTCCGTGCTTTTCAGTAGTAAATTGGTAAATTTTTGTAAATTTTTTATCGCAACAAAAATTAGTTAGTCTGTTGTAGGCCGTCAGCCGATACTAATTAACCGGAAAGTCCTGGGATTTACTGATATTCTTAGAGATATAAAAAGTATATTTTAAAGGAAGGCATCAAGGACACTGCGTCTTGCTTTTATATTGTTTTTTAATGTTTTTATTAAATAAATTGGCTTCATAGCATCCCCCAACTACTTAGATGTTAAAAGCTGCATTGCGCATTTTCGTAATTAAGGTGGAAAGATTAGCTTACTAGTTAAGTCTGGGGTGGCTCATCTGAATTCAGTCTTTTGTCAGGAGACAACCTTGGTACTGTATGAGTAAAGAGGAAGCTTAATGAAGGCTTTTAATAAAATTTGTACTATTTGGGATGATATTTAGCGGGATAGAAGGAGTGGTGTCGCAAGGGAATCTCTTAAATGGAGAAGAGTTGCCAGATTTAGAAACCGTGACTAAACAAAACTTGGCTTCGGTAACTTAACAAGACACAAGACTAGCTAGTTTCTACATAGCCTGCGTTGCAGATGG
>JAAAKM020004142.1:0-11929 GCA_010016025.2 Alatinidae sp. Z8VKAUB7J3 | reverse complement strand
TTCTGCTTGAGTAATAATCGAAGGTCTACCCATCCTTCGATTAATCGAATAATCGGTATTCGTTGGACAGCCCTAGTCCTGAATCAAGAGTTTTGTCCGAGGAATTCTTTGGATCGAAGATTCTGACTTTAATCTGCCCTGTAGAGGTGCCGCTAGAGAATAATCTGATTTTATTACCGATTTATTCTGATATTACTATGCTTAGACTGCACAGAATCTGGGGACGAGTAATTATCGTAATGTCAGGTCACGAGCAACTGATGCCGTTAAAGCGACAGAGTACTCGTTCTTCGTACCTTCACAATAACATGCAAATTTTAAATGGATCCCACAGCACTGTTTCTGTTAAGAATTTACTTAAAATAATGTCCGCAAAACACTGAAAATATTTCTTTACGTCTTTGTTTTCTATGTGTCACACAAAGGCACGTTTACTTGAGCCGACACGTGCAAAAGAATCTGTCGAAAGTCATCAAGTTTTTACAGGAAACTTTTACCCGAAGCGAGCATATTTCAGAGTTACCTTAAACTTCACGAAGAATGAAGAAGCATGAAGAAGCATATACTAATACGAAATTCACCAGCTCTGTCATTTCAGGTGTAAAACGTACTCCCTCGCTTTATGATGCAACTGATCCTATAGAAAATCCAAACGGCAACCACTACCCTACAATTTGTTTAAGCATCCGTTAAGACGACTCAGGATAAACGTTCGGACACTCCGAGCCTATTGTTAAGTTTGAACATTTCGGTCATTCTGGATTGTATTTGTACTGAGACAACTAGCTTTATTCATTTGCGTCCATCGACTACTTGTTAAACTAAGAAATAGAGCATTTTCTTGGCTGCAAGGTCATTACATCGCTTTGTCTCGCTTATTTACAAATTTGGAGGCACTTTCGGGCAATCCATCTGGGAGGCAGGGCAAAGGACGAAATCAGGATCAGTTTCTGCTGATGATAGGTCGTGAACAAATACTATTCTGATTGGCTGAGAAGCAATGGACCATTCCCAAGAGTCAATCAATTTGATTACTATTAAGCTCGAGATCATTTCTCGCGTGACTTTTTACGAGCTATCCCAAAAGTCAGATATCTGCAGACAGCAATTACAGTGAATCGTAGCGTGGAGTAAAGGAAGTTAAATTGATTTTTAAAAACTTTGGCTCAGCTTCGAAATTTTTAAGTGGCTACAGTGTCACCCAAGCAACCAAACACCTCCTTCGCGCTAGTGGTCACCATGATTTAGAAGAAAGGAGAAGAGAGAAATGTAGATTTTGAGTCTCTCAGCGCTGCATCTCTCCGATAGCCTGCCCGACATCTAGTTTTTGTGCATTTGATTTTGTGCAGTTTTTGTGCATTTGATTCTGAGCAAATCTCAATACGTTGTTAAGTCTATCGACTGTTACAAGCCGCGTAGCTTAGACCTTCCTTATTATGTGACAAGTCACGTAGCTTAGACCTTCGGCATAAGTTTAGAATGTAGGGAATGCGGTTCTGTACGTCTGCGAGAATCCAGTTGCATGAGGAATCCAGTTGCATGAGGAATCCAGTTGCATGAGGCATCCAGTTGCATGAGGCATGCCACTTGCGTCATGTCACTCCGGTGTAAAGGCTCCCTAAACATAATACTAATTTTTGTAATGTTACTTACCGGGCCTCGTACATCCAAATTTCGTACACAAAGTAAGAAACCTTGTTCTAAAGGAAACCCCGTAAAAACATGAAACTTCATTCCACTTGCAGCCTCTCCAATATTATTCCTGCTGAAGATGAGACTACATTGTTCTAATAGGACAATATATACTCGTCAAACGATCCGTAGATTTCGTATACGCCTCTCTAATCATACAGGTGTTTCGACGATCCCTGGACAAAACTCGCAAACCTTCCTGTCTCTAGCATTCCCTCACTTAACACTGACCTTTTCACACACTTTTCGTTTCTTGATTTTACTCTTCTTGCTACATTACTTATGTAAAATCTGGTATTTAAAGTCCTACTCAAAAATTGTCTAAACTTAAAAGCCAACCTCGGTATGACGTCTAATTCTTCAAGTCTCCTATAGTATTTCCACATTTCCCAGCTTTCAACACATTTCATCTTTAGGGATAACTGTCCCTCTTTTGTTACATACATTTTGTATTCATTGAAATCATACTATGAAATTTCGTTTACTACATTTTCAAGTTCGCTTAACAAATAAGGTGATTGATCCAAAGTTCAGGGTGTGTGTGTTGTAGAATCATGTTATGTCAGTGACCACTTTACTTGACTTCGTTGTGGATAGAGTGCATGCTCCCTACATTTACATGAACATCCAACCAAAGAGGGCAGCTACAAATCAATTTTGACTGCCTTGTAGAAGATCCAATTAAAAGGTTACTCTGCCCTTCTATACCCGAACCATTCCACATCATACAGACAAAATCAAAACATTTTTCATTCCATTTGTTGATAAATCTACTACTTATCACAAAAGAATCCTATAGCTCGTACCTCACACAATCTCCCACTAAAATACTAGAAAATTGCGTCACTCCATGATCAGCCATCCCAAATGCCACTGCCAATATGGTTCCAAATTATTACGATGTTTAAAAACTACGTTGTTAACAAGGTAAGAGTGCCTCTGTATAGAGCAAATGGTGTAACACATTCATAGTCCTTCAATTGTCTCCTTCATCTTACCATAGCTACGGATTTAAATAAGTTTTCAGGATCTTTAGCTGCGGGCATGACAAGATATTGATTCGGTCCAATACCAAAAGGTTCGAACGAACGAAAAGAATTCTACGACGAACATGTTTTTTTCTCCTTTTTGTATGATGTGGGCTAAATTATAGATCTATGACAATAAAAGTAGTAGAAAAATTATTGTCTCTGGTTTAAATCGTACAATCACAAACAGTTTTCGTAAAGCTGTAAGAGTTTGATGACTTCCTTGGATTTTTTGATGAGCTTACAAAACATCTTGCTATAAGTGCTTTTGTCATCCTTACTTTGGGAGGGCCTTACAGAGTTGCTGTTCATTCTGCTCCTTAAAACTGTTCGAAAACATGTGCTTGCTTCTCTTGAGGGGGTGAGAACAAAATAAGAACAGAGGTTGTCCGAAAGCGCATATAATGGGGGTTTATTTCAAAGGGATATCGGGGTAACATTATCAAATTATGCAAAAGGACCCCCTAAAATTAAGCAAATAAGAGTACAAGAAAGGGACAAATATTATATCAGGATGGCTCTCAAGTGGATGTTGTCTCTATTCATACAGGGCTATATAATTATTAGCGCTAGCAGATAGCAAATATTTATATACCTGAACAGTGCTCCGCTTCAATAAGTTGATCTACGGCTTTCTGTCCCACTACTGCTAGAAATTCTGGTACGTCGTGTAAATAATTAAGGATCTCAGATACAGGCCTGAACCCGCAGAGAGCCTCAAATCGTGTAAGTGCTGAAAGATAAAACAAAAATACTCTTACAAACACGTACAAGTAGCAAAATGCTTTCCTAAATGGGACGAATCGTAATCACAGCCTACACTAAGACAATTTGTTACGTAGTAAAATAAGTCAATAATCGAATAAGGCCCCTTAAGAAGAGTCAATTTCACTAAAAGTCCTACGCCACATGTGCAACCTTTTAGAAAGAGACCATTTTATATTAAGTCTCCGTTATCATTATCTTGTATCCAATTTTTACTTTCGAACTTTTGCTACATACTGGTTCGACGAATCAGTTTTGCTGAAAACGTCTTGATCACTGGAGTTTCGAGTTGAACTACAAGTCCTTCAAGCCAAGATATTCACGAAAGATATACAAAACCGAAACTAACATTGTATTCTCACCTTAATTCCAAAACCGGTATAACATTCTAAACCATAATATAGTGACAAAACTGATAACCAATTTTTACTGTGTTCAATGAAATAGCGAGCTGATTGGAACACCTTAATTTTAGAAAGCAAAGTTTTAAGCACGTTAGCTGTCTGTGTTACAGCAAAAAAAATGGAATTAGCCGACGCCCTTGCTTTAAGGCCAGGACTACTTTAAATCATAAAGGTGACAACGATACCAAAATTTCATAAAGTGATTACAAGAGAGGATTTAAGAGAAAGGTTTTAACAATTTAGCACTTTTCCAAAATTTTCGAACAACCTTCTTCTCGAATCTCTATTATTTACAATGAGATTTGGACAGATTGATTTGTTGAATGGATATCCTAGTAGGTCTCTCTAATCATTGGAATCTACTTTTAGCGTACACTCAAAAAGAGAGTCTTTGAGTATTGGGAAGTGATATGATAATTAGGCATAGAATAGCCGTTGTTAGAGTAAACGTGCTAAATTTTTATATTAAATGCCAGCTATTCGAGAATGCATGCTATTATCACACTTTCGACACAAACAACGCTTTCACTACACACAACCAGGTATTTGCCAGAATGCTTACATACTATGCAGATCTCCCCTATGTATTTTCTTACAAAAAGCGTGGTAAGCAATTACACTCACCAACTGCCATTTCCGGTTTGTGATTTGGATCTGGGTATAGATCAGGTCGACTAGAGTGGAGTTTTGCTGCATGTTCTTTGGTTGGGTGCGCTTGAATGGAAAGTGATTTGTTTACCGAGAGCACTTTAAACAGGAAGGGAAGGTTCTTATTGAATTTGTCAAGCACTGCCTGTCCAAGCAACTCTGGATGCGCGTTAATGACCTCTTTTAATTCTTTCCCAGCCATTCCATTCTGAGTGTGACATGACACAATCGATGGCCCCTTGGGATGTGTTCCCATCCAGAGCTACAGAATACAATAAGACGAACTTAATTAACTTCCGCCTTCCGTTTACTGCTGGATATATCACAGTCGTTGGCAAATTACAGGGAAAAAAACCCTAAGCAAATTGTGAAGAAGTTAAAAACTTTGAGTAATGACCACTCCTAAGAAGTCTTCTTTTAAGTAAAAAACAGCTATTTCGTGCTATGTGTACAGTTGGCGTGTATTTAATAAATACTTGATTTTCATCTATCAAAGATTCGTACATCAACACGTATTACTAAACTAACACTACAGTCAAGAACGGACGTAAATCAATATAATCTATTGAAGCAAATTCATTTTCATACGACCGTATGCTAATGCCTACATTTGGGAAAACGAAATACTGATAATTAGCACATTAAACATAGTGGCATTCAATAAATGTCATACCAACGACAAGGACAAACCTATCTCCCTCGGAAGTTTTCTGTTGTACACAATACAGTTCAAGAATCAAGATGGGGACGGATTGTACAATAGTGTAAGTACTTGTAATGCTTACTTTTATCAATGCCCGTAAAGTTATTATCGTCGGCGTAGAACCGTTTGCTCGTAAATACGTGAACTGGAAAGAGTACTATCACTACTATGGCTGAGGCTCGGTAATTTAATTGGTAAATGAGTAAGACCAAGCTCGCTTCTAGGAAACTTTAGACGACATTTAAGGAGATGCGGCTTCGTTCGATTCTCCACCTCAATGTGAAGTTACCTTAAACGTCGAACAATTTTCAATAGAAAGATGAAAACTCGAGGCTGGCCATCTTGGTGCTTCAAGAATACAAGAAGATATTTCTTTTCGGCGAACAGGCAAGATCCACTTTTGCCTTATATCAAAAAAGCAAACACTCACTGATAAGTGCTATCACCATCAGTTCTCCGTTTCCAGATACGAAATAAACGCATAATCAGGTGATGTACGATTGATTGTCGTTTTGGCTCCTTTTGTAACTACGACCAACAATGGCGGAGCTCCCACGATCTTCTGGGTGACGTGCATTAATCTTGTGCTGTGGCAAAAGTTACTTTGGCGTCCAATCATCGTCTCTTTTGAGCCAGATGTAAAAGTTCGCCCTTTCAACAGTCTCTTAAAGTTTCGATACAAATTTTTTCCTTTCCTTGCAGGAAAAGCCAAGATCACTTCGTAGCGAGTAAACTCTACGGCCAGTGAAGCCTCGCACACCTATCTCTATTTTCCTAGTATGGAGAGGGAATAGGAATCTGCTGCTAAGATCCACAGTCATTTCACATTCCTTGCCGGGTTATCAGAAGTCTTTTACGGATTTGGAGTACATGCGCCCCCTTCTTTGCAGCATTGGACTTTGCCCCTCATAGGAATTTGTGGCCTCTTACCATCATTAATCTTTTGCTTAAACTGCCTTGGAAAGTATGCCAATAACTTGATTGTGCCTTCAAGTATAGCGGTGTTCGAGTCCAAGATGACAGTTTGATAATATATGGCGCATAGTACTAAGTTTCCACATCTGCACTCATTGCATTCTGCTTGCTTCCACCAAACTAAATTAGTAGGGCTAGGGAGCAAGTCGTATACTGTCCTTATGAGGAAGCTCATGCAAGCGGTGTCCCAAGCCCAGAGGTCGCTCCACTTAATTTGTCGTTCAACTACCTTATCTTGCTAAGGAAGGCACTGCTCTTGGTGATTACTTTGCACCAGGTGAACATAGCGGCTACCCTCCTCAACTTTTCTTACTTTGGCTACTACAGCACATCTTTTCTATTTGGGAGTCATGTTTTTGAATGCCTTGAATCTGATCTTCCCTAGTCCTTCTGTACTTGTCTGAGAAGCTCTGATGTTACTATGCTCCAACATGGCAACGAAATTGTCAGTGGCTTCACCAGCTCTCCAATTTCTTCCAGTTTCACTTCCTGGGAGATATGAGCATATTATGTCATCGTCCGAGTACCTCAACATGAGAGTAGTTCTTATCATACCTGAGAAAGACTGCACAGAAAAGTAGTGGCAACGGCCGCTCCCTATAGATAATGGTGAACTTTGGTTGAGTAGGCAAGCGGAAAAGTTGGTCTCAAATATTTTCATAAAATTGGATAACTATTGCAGAGACATTCAACCAGCCCGTTGTCCTTGCCCAAAACAACGATGCTGTCACATATATCAACAGGAAGCTCAAGAAGTAACAAACCTTGGAAGTCGAGTATACAAAATTAGATAATCCTAGTACTAGCAAAAACCTCAGCACCTTGTGAGCATTGAATTAACTTGGGCAATTCAGTGAGCTTGAACAGCAAAGAAAATTTCGAAAATATAAGAAAACTGGACACTACATCGCCCAATCTAAACAGACTCCAAGCACTAATTGAACATGTACTGCAAATCGCTCAAAACAGGTATCTTTTTGTCTCTATAAGTCCATGTAAGTGCCCAAATTCCAACAACTTTTCCAGTAACTGGAGAAATACGCGACGTAGAACTCTAATGTCAGTCATTGTCAACATTTGCTTCCGAGCCCACAAACGTGCCAATAAATCAACCATCAAGATAATATGCTGATGGGTCCAATTCTCGTGTTGGAGGATACTGCCCACTAGCAGATCGCCAAGCGGTTTTCTAGGTACGGTGAATGCGTAACTGAGTTTAACACTCTGTAATATTTCCAATGGAGGTCTGATGTAGCCTTGAAAGAAGACGACACGATGCAATAGAATAAGTCCTTTGCTCAATTTTTGGATATAAATGCTAGTATAGAAACTTTTAAAACTCCTTTGCATCCTCCTCGATGTCGCAATTGATAAGTAAATCATCCTTCAGGGTAGAGGATGTGAGGCTCTTCTAATAAATGCTTAGCGTCACGCCACCTGACTCATTAGACGTGGTAAAAGTGCCAAATAAACACTCTCTGATACTTTCCGAGTGCTAAAATTCATAAAGCACCCTTAAACCTCAACTACTGTTTAAAATGGAGCGTGGTCATTGAAGTATCTTAGAGTGTCACCTCCAGAGAACCGGTAAGTTATATTAAGCTGGAAAAATACTTGAAAGCTTAATTATGTTTATTTAAAAATTGTGTTGAGCAACAGATGCATTTTGCTCATTGTCATTCGTTTTATCAGAAAATACCCTAGAAATAAAATTAACATGTCACATAAGGAAAAATATATACTTTAGCTTCAAACGATGCGAGGACCTCAACAATGCCTGTTTATGATATGATTGTAGCTTTC
Source organism: Alatinidae sp. Z8VKAUB7J3 (assembly GCA_010016025.2). NCBI lineage: Eukaryota > Metazoa > Cnidaria > Cubozoa > Carybdeida > Alatinidae > Alatinidae sp. Z8VKAUB7J3. Next base: position 3,911 of record JAAAKM020004142.1, on the reverse strand, counting down.
TGCATTTATTACGCCAGAGTTTGTGACGTGCGCAGTTCGAATTACCACACCGCTTCCATTTTTATCTTTCTCTTGTTCAATATCAAACTTAAATTCTTATCCAAAGATGCGGTCACATTTAACTTATAATACTCCCGGCCTCCCATTAATTGGTAACCTCACCATGTCCCTACCCTCAAAATTTGAGCACGCAAGTGAAGCTTCTCATGAATCCATCAGTGTTGTGCGCCTTGCGTGAGCAATTATGTTAAAGGTTTATCAAATCAAATGCGTTTCTTCGCTACCTGCGGTGATCTTGAACCGTAAAAGCTCCGTCGGTCTTAACTGTTCGACTGGCGACATCCTTTGCAAGGTTTACTTCACAGTAATTCAGTCACAATAAAGCTTTAAGACAGGTCATACGTAAGTTAAGTGTTATGCACTTGAATCATTAACATAATCAGACAATCCAACCTTAGTTTGACATTTCTCTTTTCTCGTGACAGTTAAGGAAGATGATAAGGTAAATATACCATCTATTCGAGTGGATTGTGCCGGCCTATACAGCCTTCTTCATTGAGTAATCACCCTTAAATCTGTTGTAAGTCAATTCAACTACTTTCTCTAGCTTTCAGATACGGGGGACTTAAGCAAAACGATTCACGTCATTTCCCTTAAGTAGCTTTCTACGAAAGGTTCATAGGACCGAGTTGAAAAACACGATAAAAATATGGGGACCATTTTTTGGTAACACTTTCACGCATGCGGAGCTGTAGGTAATCACCATTCACCACAACTCTATGCTCAAATACATTTGAATATTCATATCGTGCCAGTGAATGCAAACACAATTGGCCCATAAATTGGCGAACCCAAGATATCATGACCTCATTTCTTAAGTGCGTAAGGGGCACCAAGAAAAAGTATAGTGTTCGCAGACAGAGTCCCATACCCTTCCCTGCACCACTATGGCGCCGGTAAAGCGGAACGCTCCTCGACCTTTGGCAAGTAGTGGATGTAATATCTGTTCTCATGGGTGACAGACTCTTTCCATTTTCCGTGCGAGGCGGTCCTGCTGGGCGGTTGAGCCTACCGTATGGCTTGCTTCTCTGCACAGTAGACCATAATTGAGGGGCGCTGTCCTTGGACGCCCCAGCTGCTCTTTATTCATTAGTTTCCCAGTTTGATGGTTTTACAGGGGCCCATTGCTCATCAGGGGTCAGAGATTGACGGTAAAGCGGGTACACAACTCGCCAACAGGAACTGAAAACAAGACCTACCAAAGAGCGGAGGGTACCTTAAAACTCTTGAACTCCATGGGCAGAATGGTTGTTTAAGAACAAGAACAACAGTAAACAACAGTAGCTATTGTTTCATGTTATTAATGTCCTACGGTCCCTAGTTTCCTTCACGCTGATCGACACGAGCCTCCGAATGCTTGTCCTTTTAGTTATCCTATGTATGAGACAAATATCAGAAAAGCGACCGATACAAAAAATTATATCCACGTCATCAAAATTATCAAAAATGAAAGATGGGACTGACGTCTTCTTTGTCTTTTTTGAGATATTTTCGTGGCACAGTTTTGTTGCCAAGCGCCATAACTTTGTTGCAAACGTCTATTTAATGACCTTCAGCCAGGCGTTATAAAGCGCCAGATGGCTACCGATAAAAGACAGGGCTTTAAGTTACAAAGTAATTACCCTATCTTATGCATATTTGTAACCTATTAGGAACCAAAACTATTGAACTCGTAAAAGCACCGCCAAATACGTCTGGGCGTTTTGCCCCAGTATTTGGGGGCCCTCAAACCCCAAGATTTTCATATGACATTACTTATTCAAGCAAAGGTCCACAGGTCGCTGGCGCTGAGATAGCGTTTCCCTGTGACAAATTTATCTCTTCAAATATCTATTTCCAACTTCCCTTAAGAGTGGTCTGGGAAAACGCCAAAAACATTATACATATAGCAACTGCTAATTTGCTCCATCGAGGCAGTTTACATTTACATGTCTCCTACATAAATTCATATGTCCAAATCATATCTTCATATCTCCAGAAGTTTGTTTTTCCAGGCAACTTCATCAAACAATATATCCGATTGGGGGTTAAGGGTGCCCAATTTAACCCCGCTATGACTAAAAGTAGTTTAAAAACCTATCCAATAAACTTGGGATATTATAAAACGGCTCCATACAAGGCTATCTAATACACTTAATGATCCACAACCTTACTTTCACAATGGGTATTATGAGTTCAACTTTGTCACTTTTCTGTTGCTATGATAATCTTACACGGAACGACAAAGGTTCCAAACAATGTTAATCCTTTAAGTGTTGGGTAACTCCAAAGAAATCCATTGCAAAAGGGTCCCATAGGGGCCTTTCCATGACAGTGTTTTTCCTAAATTTTTAAAAAGTGCAAAACGTAGAACTTTCAAATGAAAAATATTTGCACAATTCAGTCATTGCCCGAGAGAGACAATGTCACCCTCACGAAAAACTATATAAACCTCAATCTATCTGTCTATTAGTCTATCTGTCTGTCTGTATGTATGTACGTTGCTATTCTTCTCCTACACTGCTTGACCAAATGCGTCTTGATGTTGGAACCCATGGGCAGGTTTTTGGCCGATCCTTACCCCCTTGGGGTGGACCCAGGGGAGGGGGCAGAAACTTTGCAACTGTCTTTTCATGGTGAAGCAAAACGAAGCCAAACTTTGTAGATTTCATGTTGAAACCCATAGGTAGGTTTGAGCCAGCCATTACCCCCTAGGGGTGGATCTAGGGGCGTCAGAAACTTTTGCAACTGTTCCTTCATAATGAAGGCCAAATTTGGGGTCAATGAGTAAAAATAAAAACATCTAGCACCTCCGAGTCAGGGGGAATTGAGAGGGTCCCTAGGGCTCCTTCTGCAAAAGTTTAAGTTCTTTATTAAGTAGGTACCAAGGCAATGCAGGGCAAACCTGCTAGTTTCTTTCAAATAAAACAGATCTATGATATTTGAGTTTGTTACCCCTCTCAATAGAATAATGTGGCACTGATGGATTTGATGGCTTTACAGAGGCAAAATTCAAAGGCCACTTAGACATGGCAAACAAAAACAACATTGAAATATACTAAGAGACGGCAACTCTACTCCAATTTTCATGATACAGAAAGTTTCTTCAATCTTGCTTGAGGTCCTTGAGATCCTGGTGCCATCATCATCATCATCATCATCATCATGCACTTAATGTCCGTTGGACCCTCCAAGGGTGTTCGACAGACTTCTGGCATCTCGTAGCAACTTTCTCCAAGCGTTCCGGTCTTCCGCCATGTCGATGTCAACAGATTCGTGGTACTGTTGACATCAACGGATGCCACATGCACAATGGATAATCTGCCACTGCCAGTATAAAATGAATACTCTCACATAGGACCAGATACTGTATTGCTATTGTCTGTCAGCTGTCAGCAATGGATAACTTCCATGAAAACAATCTTTAGGGAAATCCTGTTGTTATTTTTCTTTATTATAATTATCGGTTTTTACGCCTCGTACTCCCCTTTAACAGGGGCTAGGGTGGTGCCCATTATATGGGACTTTTGCCCTTTCTGGCCTCACCAATGGCCCTTTGGGGAATTGAACTCCTACCCTCTAGCATAGAAGGCAAGTGAACTATCCACTGGACCACGACAGCTCTAATGGTGGTGTCCTTTTCCAAAACAAAAACGATATACTATAATATATGTTATAGCGGAGCTTATAATGCAAACAAACTGTTTTGAACTGCCAACATGTAAATTATTTGGTTACCAGGCAATACAGTGATTACAAAAATACACCTTTAGATACTATAATATTAATAAAGTTTAAGGGCGATTCCATACATGTCGTACGGGACATTTGGACAGTTTTTGTGACAGTATCAAAATATCATGAGGTTTAGA
>JAAAKM020004141.1:0-11929 GCA_010016025.2 Alatinidae sp. Z8VKAUB7J3 | reverse complement strand
GAGACAGTGATGATGATAACGATGATGATGATGGGGATGATGATAATGATGATGATGATGATGATGATGATGAAGATGATCTTGACAGTGATGATGGTAACGACGACGACGATGATGATGATGATGATGATGATGATGGGGATGATGATGATGATTGTGACAGTGATGTTAAAAAAAATGATGGTTATGATGATGATGATGATGATGATGATGATGATGATGACAATTGATGATGGTGATGATGATGATGATAATACGTAGTGCACATGACGCTCCTCCTGGTAGCTGCGAGTCCAGATAAATCACGTATTATTGAATACTAGAACATAGATCTGACATGCACGTCCTAACAGTTGAAAAACGAAATTGACTAACCTGACCAAGAAAAGCCTTTTTAAGGGAGCACAGCTCATACAATATAACCCCTAATGACCAGATGTCTGATTTTAAGTTATATCCTTCATGTTTTAGGACCTCTGGACTCATGTAATACGGTGTACCAGTGAAAGTCGTGGCAACATCTGCCGTTCCTTGAAAAATCCTTGAAATGCCAAAGTCACCTGCAAATGATATATACAATTAGAGTAAAAAATACGTATAAAAAACCTTTAAGTCAAAGCTAGTGTAAAAAAATAAGGCGGAATTTAAAACGAACATCAGGCCATTGACTATTTTGTATTTCACAGGCTGATCGAGACAGGATAGACATAGCGGTTCCAAACACCCAAATCGCTAGTCATTTTGAAAAGCAAATCATGAATGCATACAAAAGCACTGCTTTCATCTTGAAATCACTTGAGAAGGAAGAGTCGCCATTTCTATAAGACACGTGCAAGAATACTTGCTCATCGTTTATTAATCTCAATGCAAACTTCACCTTTGCCAATTACTTAACGTATCCAAATCATGGTACATGTGCAGTTGCGGATACCGTCACATTCTATGACACTTATAATCACGATGGTCTTTCTAGCTGCCTAGATTGAACTGACTTTGACTTTTCTGTTAAGATAGTCACTCCCTTATCTAGGTTATTGGAAATTGAATCCATGTATATCGAGTCGGTGGATGTTCACAGTCTACGGTACCGTAATCAACAGTCAACGTGCAATTGGCCGACTGATGTATGAGAAATTAGCAAAACCTGCTTCTACAATACCAGAGCCATATACGTTGACAACCTTTAACCTAAGCCGACTTCACCCATAAGAAATGTAAAGGCATTTTCACATTAAATCTTACGTCAATACACCATACATGAAAATAGATTTTACAAAAATGTAAAAGAAAGCGAAATCTTAAACACTGCTACTGCTGCTACTCCTCTTTTGTTGCCATGATATACAAATACATTTCCTGCTGCTGCTGCTGCTGCTGTAATATTAATAACGTGCTTCTTCAGTCAGCCTTAGCGATGCTGTGATGCTATTTCTACTGCAACTATTGTTGCTTCTGCTGCTATCTTCTAGTGTTAAATCGCAATCTAGTCACACAACATATTAAATATCCTTCCCACTCGTATTCCAAGTTTAACCCAAGAACGTTAAATTGCTCAAATTTTGAGAAAATGGATAAAATATTCCTTTCCGATGCGCCATACAGTCCTCCATCCTTTACTGTTGTTGCCTACTTTTCACACATTTTCCCCACAATCTTGCTACATGCACGTATTATATTTCAGGGCATACGTTCCCTCATTTTCATGGATAGAGTATACATATGCCGTCAACAAGGAAATACGTTTCAACATTCAATTTTCAATCCAAAAAATGACGCATTAACACAACTGAGACATTGTAGCTACTGAATGAAACAATAAGTAAAACTACATTTGGTTCCATGGGAGAAGGATAAAAGCAATATGGCACTCAGACCACGAGTAAATTCTTCTTTTCGATGTGCCCCTTTAGTGAAAGTCTTTCTTCGTCAAGGTTTTTGATCTGACATTGTAACATCACTTCGTGAGGTTAAAGATGCCTGCCAAATGCTTTGGAAGCAATGTTGCCGCTGTCCAGGAACCACTACTTTCTAAAATTGCCTAGTGGTACCAATCATGATGGCGCCTCACGAAGACATTAAAATAAGAAATATTTCTAGAATTCATCAATTTTAAAGATATTGACAGGTCTCAATACGCTGCAGTATGATTAATTGTGGTCTTCAAGAATACTCACCTAGTTTGATCATATTATTCTTCAAAAATATATTCCTGGCAAAAAGATACAAAAATAGACCAAAATATAATAGTCGAATCATGAAATGCTAAATAATCATACCAGATAACTATATATGAATGTTGAAATGAAAAACAACTTATCAGACAAGGTTTCGACAAACTTCCAAAATGACTTAGTAACCTTTTTCTGATAGTGGTGTTTGTACCATCCAACACTCACATAGATCCTCACGTAACATAATCCAAAAACAACTACAACTTAGAACAAATAAGTCAAATACAGAACTCCAAAGTTGGGAAGGTAGTAAGTCAGTCATGAAAGCTAATGGGTGATGAAAACAGGGAATAAAACCAAAAAATGTGACACATTCCAGGAAGCCTTGTGACAGCTTACATTATTTCTTCTCTTGCAGATGGCTTTAACAACTTGTTACAACCGAGGACAATCGAATACCGGTCATACCGCAAGTATGACAAAAGATCATTATTTTAAAACCAATTGCAAGTGGCATTGGAAAGGAATTCCTGCACTGGATATTATTTAGGTAAATGAATGGGGTAATTATTGACTTTTTAAAGTCAGTATTGAATAAACATCAGCAACAATTTGTTACCCACACTAGAAATTCCCCTAACACCCCTCTATATGTCAGATTTCTGCTTTTGTATCTCAATGACTATTGACTATAACTAACTCTTCACATTTTACTAGTCAGTTGGCTTGGTAAATTAAAGTGTATACTGTTTCATAAACTAATAACGACTAGCGTTATAACTTCTACTCCTTGAAACACAGCTGCGTATTACTGCTCCCAAATGCACAGGGCAGAATCAGGGTCAACAATTCCTTAAATAGCAATGTAAATGTGAATGTTGGAGTTCACCAAGGATCGGTACTGAGCCCAATCTTGTTTATTATAGTCCTAGAGGCTCTATCGTGCGAATTCAGGTCCAGTTGATAGAGAGACTGAATACATAGAAGAGGAATCTTGAATTACATGGGCTGAGAGTCAACTTAAGTAAAACCAAAGGGATAATATCAGGAAGAGACTCAGAACCCCTGAGGGATTCTGGAAGGTCCCCTTGTGGTGTTTGCAGGCAAGGAGTAGGCAGTAACTCCATCTATTGCAATGGCTGCAATCATTGGACCCACCATAAGTGCGCTGGCATCTCAGGATGCCTTGTAGAGAACCCTGGCTTCCTGTGCTCATGTTGTCTTGGTACTGCTTGCTCAATTAATATAAGACCATTCACAAAATTTGAAGTAGGGAGCGAATTCATTGAGGTAGTTGATAGCTTCTGGTACTTGGGAGATACAGTTTGTTTTGGTGGTGGATGTAGCAGGGCTATCACTACAAGGATCAGATGTGCGTGGGGAAAGTTTAAAGAACTCCTGCCTCCCCTAACATCAAGGTCAATCTCTTGGCATCGCAAAGGACAATTGCTTAATGTGTGTGTGCGCCATGCAATGCTGCATGCAAGTGAATGCTGGGCACCAACAAAACTGAATACTGACAAGATCTCCAGAGCAGACAGGTCAATGTTGCAGTCGATGTTTGGGGTGCATCTGAGTGATTGTGTCCCAATGGCGACACTCCTAAAAAACTCAATCTCAGACCATTTTGAGACAATAATGAGGGCTGGTCGTCTCGGGTGGTTTGGTCATGTCCACTGCAGTCAGAACTGAATAAATCATGTCACATCATTCAATGTTGATGGCACTACTCCTAGACGGAGACCAAAAAAGACCTGCAAGCAGTCAATTTATGAGGACAGAAGGAAACGGGGTCTGATGAGACTGGACTCAGCCAACAGAGAAGAGCGGAGGAAAGAAACAATGTGAAGAAAGCAGTCGAACCTGCAGAACAACCTGTGGATACCAAGACTTAAAAACAGATCGCGGGCAAAAAAAAACCCACAAATTTACAGCAACATTCAGCAGTTGCTAACAACCTTAGATTTTAATCTTGATGTACTGGGATCTATTTGTGACAGCAAACAGCAGATTAGCTCAGAAAAGCTGTGAGGCAGTTTTGGGTGGCTATGTTCTTATGGAGGCAATCATATAGGAAAATAAAAAAGGTGGGGGCAACAATACTTCAGATAAACTTGACATTACTGTGCTGTGTATAACCAAACTGAGTGGATGGTGAAGTTGGCTACCAAAACAATTTGGGGTCATGTTTTGATCCAATTCATCATCTTTTAATACATTTTTGGACCCTTTCAACTTCACATGGGATGACATGAGTTTGAGTTTATAGTAAAACCTTTGGAATTTGAAAATCAACCTATAAATAAATGATTTAACTGTAAATGTTAAAGCGTATTGTTTTGGTTCTGTTTTAAGTAAGTTCTTTCTTGTGTGCACAAAGATTCTCCCCTCCATGGGCTTTAAGAACATTTCATAGTGTATGATATATTTATTGACTATTAACAATTTTGATATAACAATGGGAGGCAAAAAAACTAAATACAAAGTACATTAACATAGAACATAGAGATTTGACAGACAGACAAAAAAGTGATCTTAACATCAGTACTGACTAGTACAAATACAAAAACAGTGATTGGCTGACTTAATTACTCCAATGTATGAAGAACCAAAATAAATATTAAGTCTCCTATATAAAGTCCTGAGAAAACAGGAAATTGCTATGCAGGTTTATTACCTTGTTTTCAAGTCACGATGCATAACTTTCCTAAAACAAAAAAATTAATAATAAAATTAAATACAAAGCTTAAAAGCAAATACCAAGACAAGGAATGAAAAAAGAACAGAGGAAATACGATGAAGATATATGGGTCAAGAGACAGACCTATACAAAGAAAAGGAATAGAAGTGTAAAGCAATAGACAAAGTGAGAGATGGAGAAAGCAAATAAAAGTAGGAACAACTAAAGAAGAGAAAAGAGGGCTTGCAAGTATAGAAACAAATGAGAATAAAGAATTAGATTATAACAGAATTGTAGAACAACTATGCACAAGGTAAAACAGAGAAGCAGCAGATATATTGACAGGGGAAGAGGGTGCAAAAGAGAAAAATAAAAAGCGGGAAGGGGTACATATAGGGAGTAAGCAAGAAGGGAACAATGAAAGAAGGCAGAAAGGAAAGCTGAAATAGAGAGCAAAGAAGAAACACTATTCTGGTAAAGTATTTCTTAATTTTCAGTTCTTGAACTGTATTAAGGAATACATACCATTGGCACCTTGAATTGCAAATTATGAGCAGTGAAAGCAAATGTTAAGATCTGCAAAATACACAAGATATGAAAAGTTGATAAAAACTTACCTTTGGTGAATATGTTGTACTGCCAACAGAAGTTGCACCATCCATGTTATAATCAATGATTCTCCAAATGTTTTCCCTGCTTTCTTCCACGCATGTATTTTATCATCAAGATCACCACCCTGGTATTTGTTACGAAGAACAGTGTTAAATGTCAAACACACTACATATATATATAATATTACAGATGTGAAAGCACTGGATGATAGTGTCCTTGGAAAGCTGTGACATACAGTACTATTAATATGCTATAGGCTAATATTTCACCCCCTCCCTCCAGAAGAGGAGGGGTGAAAGTAATGATTATGATAGTGGAGTGGGCGAGGAGGGCATGATGATAAGAATTGTAGAACTAATAATAATGACAATGTTATTGAAATATTACATAACTTATGACGAACCTCACTATCAAGTTTCTCATTAACTAATCTATTGTTCTATTGTTTGTATCATTCATAAGTTGAAGACTTTCTTTTATCAATCAGATCTTGTTGACTTTGCAGAAGAGATGTATCTCATGTTTATTATTTGATAAAGAGTAATAGATTCTTATGGTTGAAATAAACCTAAGTCTCTTCGATTTCTAAGAAATGTTGTCAATGGCAATGACATAAAAAAGTGAGAAAAAGAATGATGATGGCAATGATAAGGACTATGATATAGAGGGGGAGGAGAGAGAGAGTCCTGATGAAAGTAATGGATACTTATGAGGAGGACATTGATGACAATCATGATGATAATTATCATTACAGCTCTCAATGATAATGGTGATGATGAATTGTTTTGGGTAATGGTCATGGTAATGAAGGACAGGAAAAAGAGGAAGAAAATAAGATAATAATGATGGTATATAATGAGGATGATGATGATGGCTACGTTGGCTTAAGTTAACACATAATCATACCATATACAATAACTAATTATGCTAACCTCACAATATTCTGTGACAATGCAGAACATATCTCCATCTATGAAGCTGTCATAAAACTTCACTATGCCAGGGTGATTTAACTAAATGGACAGAAAAAAGAATTTATCGCAAAACATGTACATGTACAATCACTAGCAGAAGATAAATTTACCTAATTTGCAAATCACAAAAGGGTTATATAACTGGCTACAAGAACTTTTTAGTGAGTTAAGAATTTAAGAAGTCCGTTTACACAAACATTATATATATGAAATGTCAGTTAGTCATAAATTTGGTGACCCTTTGGTGACTCAACCGTGGGGAGTAGAATGGCTATAATAATTAAGGCACCAGTTAAGCCTACTATATTTTCAGTTAAGGCTCATAATTCAGGAGCCACCAAAATACCTTTAAAAAACTTATAGGCAAACTAAGTGGAAGTCTCTTAATCAAAGACCCCTGACGAGTAGTGCATCCGACATTGAAAGTACCCTAAATAAACAGAAAAACCACCAAACATGCTAACTAATAAATAATGAGCAGCTAGGGTGTCCACGGGCAATGCCCCTCAATTTAGGCTAGCAGCAAACAAGCAGGCTCAACTGCCCAGTACGACTGCCTCTCACAGACCATGAAAAGAACCTGCCATAAATGTGCCATCCATGAGAACAGATACAACACATGATCCTAGCCAAATGACTGAGAAACATGGCACTCAGTGGCACACCTCCCCCTCCCCCCCTTACTCCCACTCCTTTCATTGAGCTTTGTACTATAATCCCAGATTAGTAAATTGGCACCCCATAGAGTGATTGTACAAATTTCTACCATGGTTATTGAAGGGGGCTTTTGGCATAAAAACATGATATAAATCATACCTTGGAAAGAAGCCTTGCCTCCTTTACAGCATCAACTGTTTCATCGGGTCTTAGGTCTCCCACAGATATTTCCTTGAGAACTTTGCTAAAACAATAAAAGTAAAAAGTAGTCTTATTAACTCACAACTGCCTACAGTTTATAGGCTTCTTGCCAATTGAGTTGCACAAAATTCAAAGTATGTTTAAACTTCAAACTTAGTATTATGATATCTATATATCATCAAATTATGGTCAAACAAAGAGGAGTATAACAGCACCTATTTCGTATATATGTAAATCTTGAAGAAAGGAGCATTACCACCACAGCTTGCAACTTTAGAAAGCCGAGAGGGATTCAACAGACAACTCCATCATTTATAAACTGAGGTGGCAATGAATAGGAGGCAATGAATTATAACATAGTAAATTGTACCTGTAACTTAAACATTTAATGCAAAACCATGTTCATGTGTATTCTACACTTTGGGCCTATACCTCCCACTAGACTCTGAGTGCATCAAAAAGGTTTAGAATCATTGCCGTAAAGGAGTACTGGTCTTCTCTCTATTTTATTCCTATGGACTCAAATCTCAAGTCAACAGAATATGAAGACGTTAGCATGTTCAAACTTCAGTTCAGCTCAAAGTTGCATATATACAAGAAGACCACAATTTTTCAAGTGTGAACATGTAAGTTATCATTCACTCACACAGTGGGTATAGTAGAAATATGATGACACTTATCATCACAAATCCCTTAATGTCAATCCCGGCAAGTTGACATTAATATCATCCTGTATATCTGACTAGCGGTCATGACATAATGGTATAGATATAAGATAAACAAATAAATGGAACAAACTCACCAAATATATATATATATATATATATATATATATATATATATATGAACCAGTGTGTAACTTTACAATGTTCCGAATAGGACTAATAAATCTTGACTATCTGCTATGGAGGTACCTTTACAACTAACTTAAACAAACAAGGAACAGAGACATTTACTATTGACAACAGGAAGCTCAACATGAATTGCCTTTCCTCTGTGAATGACAAAGGAGAGTCATTAAGGACATACTACTTCCTTTGTATTGACTATCGAAATATTCCATTTAGGGGGCTGACATTAAGAACCTACTAGTACATGATATGTGGTAATTTATACTCTATGTCTTGTTATTAAATCTGTATTTTGTTCTGTGGTTTGAGCCCATATATTTGGTGCAGAAGTTTTACTTACTCAGGTATCGTGCAACCACACTTTAATGACTGCCACTGGTGGGGAGCACTGTGGCTCCACTCCCTACTAACTAAACCCCCACAGAGCTAACAGACTAAATGCTGCTGCAGTTAAGTCTATGATTTGGAAAATTAATTCTAAATCTCTCTACTAACAGCTTCCACTATCTCTATTTCCTGTTAGCTTTATCAGTGTAACTTATATACACATATATAAATACTTATGCACACCTTACACAAGCAGATGTCATATATATGCTTTTGTACTTCAAGGTGTCTATTCAACTGACCTAAGGAGGAGCCTGAGTCCACTTGTCATGCAGTAGACCCCAAATGGCATAGGTCACCCTACTAATCTAGGATAGAATCTTTATTGTGCTATCGTCTCCCCACAAGCATGAAATTCTTACCATAGCACTCCTGTGCAAATAGGCTGGTGTCACTCATGTCACTTGCTGGAAGAGTTCAAAAGACTAGGCTATCACGGCTTCTCATTCTTAACATTCTTCAAAAACCCACCATAACTATTTCTGACCTTTCCCTTTCCCCTTTCTTACACTAACATATCAATTATACATGACTTTTTAAAACCATGTATATCTTTAAACAAACATTTCATCATCATCATTATCATCATCATCATCATCATCATCATCATCATTCATTTTATGTGGTGTTTATCCTTTAAGGGGGGTTGCACTGGAATATTGTTAGTTTCCAGTGCCTTCCTCCACAAGAGTCTGTCTGTTGGATCGACATGTGGCATTTTCCAAGCCTTTATGTAATCAGGTACTCCACCAGCCCAGGGTTTTTTTTGGCCTACAACTTCCATGACTACCATCTACTATCAAGTCTGCAGCTTATTGGATGCTACCTTCATTATGACCTACATGTCCATACTAGTACAACCTGTTGTATTGCACTGCTGATGTAATGTCAATGATGCCTCCTTTCTACAGCAATCAGTTGGAGCTGATGCAATCTCCCAAGTGCATATTGCATATCCATTATATCATGTCATGGTCATTAGGTTGCAGTTTGTGCATGGCACTCACTTGCATATAATAGAACTGGGTGAATGTAGGTGTCACATACGCTGCCTTACATTCCGAGAGACTGTCCATGAGAGGTGAGTAGGGCAAAGCTCCCCGAACTTTCCCCACTCACATTCTACCCTTGCTATGATGCTTAGTTTGCAACCACCACTGCCATGTTTATGTCACCAAGGTAGCAGAAGCAATCTACCATATCAAATTCTGTATCACTGGAGAACATCCATTTAGTTTGAGGTCTACAATCAATTGGATGTGCTGTGCCTTTGCATCTACTACAATGGAATTCTGGATGTCCAACTATTCCAATACACTTCTTGTGAACCCAGTGGGAGCATTCTACTTTTTATTCATAAGAATAAATTGTATATTGGTAATTATGAGGTGAGTTTTGTACAGATATAAATTTACAATTAAAATACTTACAGTTCCTCTGTATCCACTTTCAAGTCTTCCACCAAGTGTACAACACCAAAGCTACCACTACCAAGTTTACGTATCACCCGGTAGCGGTTAACGAATATCTTGTCTTTCATACTTCCTCTACCTGCCATATTACTAGGTGTGTACAATGCTGTATAAGTGTGATACAGCTGAAAATGTCATCAGTACAGGTTTTCTTGGGAGGCATTACCCAGTTATCATCATCCTCAAAGGCAAAAGAAAAAACAGAGATAAATAACAGAGAATGATTGTGATGAAATGGAAAAATTAAGAAATTTTATAAACATCCTAGTACCATGTAATTTACATATCTATGAAATCATAAGCCATAAAATACACATTTTCAGTGACGTTTTGATGATATTTCTACGCAAAATTCTTGTCAAAATGGCATAATTACTTTGCAGCCATTTGTCCCCTACTGATCTATATATATAAAATATACATATATGTATATAAGTAACGCGCTATGACCTCCGATTCACTGCGTGATTGTCTCTTCGCAGTAGGTCCTCTAAAATAACAGTGATTAGTAAGCTTTCAAGCAATCTACTGACAACTGGCGTAAAATGATATACTCACGTACATATCTGAATTGAGGAATCTTACATTGACAACTCAATTTTATGTTTATTTCTTTATTTGTAGTATAAACCAATTTACCAAAATACCTGTAAACCTAACTACCTTTGCTTTACTGGGATTTAGCTTCCTAGTAGGGTATATCACCTCTATAGTGTTTGATAAGCCTCTGCAAAGACTTCATCCTTACAGCTGTTTTTGTGATAGCAGTAAATGGCAAGGTAGTCTTCAGCCTGCGTACGTAAATGAAAACATTTTGAGTAAGTTCTTTAAACGATTACTAATCTATACTCATTGCAGTTTAGCTCTCTTTACTTCCTCAGTAGATCAGACTTACCTTTATTCATGACTGACTCAAACTTCAACTTTTAATATTCTCTCTGGAGTATACGACGATATCAATTCCCTGCAAATGAAACCTGACCTTACGATCCGATCATTTTGTGTCCTTCGTGTTTTCAACTTTACGGTTAGTTCATAATCTAAAGTAATACTCTGCGATTACCACTAGCTTGATAGTTCTCGTTACCCCAGCAAATCACGAGTGTAAATCGATTCTAAACAGATCATTAAGACTTTTCTTTGTAATTAGGCAGCTTTCTAGGCTCTCCCGGTACCAACTCAAGTGAAACCACAACAAATGCTTAATGGCCTCGTTTTCGGCTTCGAGTACTTCTCCTTGAATGGAGGTGCTCTCATGGGGGCAATATTACATGTTTACTCTCCAAATGGACTTTTATTCTTTCCCATCGTCTTCTGTTGGTTGAGTCTGTGTCCGTTTTTATAAAAGACGAGGAAATCTTACGAGAACTAGGTAAACAGTGATAAATGATAAGCCCTCGAATTTCAAACTATTCGATAGTGGTCTAAGCATGCTCCAAATAGTGTGCGCGCGCGTGTGTGTGCGTGGTTGTGTGTGTATGTGATTCCGTGCGTGCGTGTGTGAGTGTCTGTGCGTATGCATGCCGTTATGTGTGTGGTTGTGTCTCTGTGTGTGTGCGTGTGTGGTTGTGTCTGTGTGCGTACCTATGCGTGTGTGTGTGTGTGTGTGTGTGTGTGTGCACCCGTTTCGGAAATAATCATGGATCTATACCGACTTTGATCATAAAATTAATCTGGGATCAACCCATGTGAGGCCCTCGCAGATACAATCTCCCAGGCGTACTTCTTGATCAGAATGGGCAATAACCCAACGACTAATATCATTTAAGGGGTACCAACAAGCTGCGGGTCGATCTGCCGCGGCGAAGGCAGTACGGTTTCAAGAGGAACATGCGAATTCACACGGTTCGCATTTAATCGATTTCGTAAGAATATATATCAAGAGTTAAGCAGTCCTTTAGGAAGTGAAACGGATCTTTCCCTA
>JAAAKM020004138.1:0-11932 GCA_010016025.2 Alatinidae sp. Z8VKAUB7J3 | reverse complement strand
CATCAACCACTAAGTAAGGAGTAGAGTATATAAATAGAGTTTTAATAATTTGCTGTTAACGTGGAATGATCTAATCATAAAGACAATTGGCAAACTACGACGCGATAGCGACTTACTCTGTTAACCTACTTCACGGCATTAATATCACACGCTTCGTATATGAAGAAAAGCAACAAGGCATACACTATTACACAGTCTTTATCAAAGTGGTGAACAAACTGCTTACATTGATAACCACTTTAAAGATAGGGAAGCTGATATGAGGACGGCGTTGAACGCGTTAATACAAATAATTCCTGTATTGTGCTTACCCAATCGCGCATGGTCTATAGGCAGCAAATCTAATTGATTGGAATATCCACAAAAACACAACCTCAAAACACGACAGTGAGAGTAATACAGGTTTCTATTTAACGTAGGGTTCATTTACTTCAATATACCTAACTGTTTAAATTTTAAAAAAGCAAAATTTAAGTAAAATTTACGCAAAACTTACGTATGACAAAACTACCATCGCTATGGTTTTCTACAAGTTTATCGGTGTTTCAGTTACGAAAGATTACAGTATCTCTTATACTTGAAAACACTTGCAGGTTTGCTCTGGAGACCTAACCTACAGCTGACAAGTCGAGGGCTAATAACACGCATACCACTACCTTTCTATCGAGCTCTTCCTCCAGACGCTGTGTGTCTTGGAGTCTCGCGTTTCTTAGCGCTTCCTATCATAGATAGAAATGTATACGATTAAGCCACGTAGAACTATTAAGTGTCACAGAAATTGAAAGTGTTATTTATGGCAAATGATGTTAAATGCATCAATGAAATGTTAATATTGAATGACGTTTATGATTGTTGCGGAATCCGTTATAGTCTAAATCAAGTTTTGTTTTGGTGGCCTGAATCGCTACTCTTTTAAGCTTTCTAAATTAAGTTCTCCCATCCCTTGGGCTACGTACAAACACTTACAATGTAGTGCAAACTTGTTTGGCTCATGATTATCACGTAGAATGTAGAAAACTGAAAGAGGGCTAGAAAAAAGTGGATTCTATATGTAATGGCGGAAATAAATAAATTGGATGTAGTGCTGAAACGACCAGCACCAGTGGGAAGCAGCACACGATTATGGGAGCCAACGAGCTACATATACTGAGGCACAACAACGACAACAGCATTGTCATATCCCTATCTTATTGGTTAAGCTCATTGGCGTATCGGTCCCCTTCAGGCATTGTTCAAATAGAGTGCTTTGAAAATGTTGCTCTGCTGACGATCAAACATCGCTTATAATGTGTCAACAATTCACGGGCGCTAACAACGTTATTAACACTGTGGACCACGTAACAAAACGGTACCGATCTACGAATGTCCGCTCTTCAATGAAAGAGACCATTTTACCACTGACAGGAAAGACCAACGTCTGCCTAATATTATAAGGATCTTCGAAATCAAACAAGTTTCAACAATTTACCTCGTAGTTTACTTCCATCTGTGAAAAACTCTCGTTTTATTTTAACCCATCAAAGCAGCATTATAATTGTACGCTCTTCTAGTAGTAATAACACGCCCACCCAAACGCATTCCAATTTCCATTCTAAAACTTAAGATAGCTGTTTTATCATTTTAGTAAATACGTAACCATTACAGGTCATTGTTTATCAGTTTTTTGTATTAATTTCATTGCAAACTTCATATTACCGTCATTTTAGTATAAAAGAGCAAGTGAGCACAGCAACAGCGAGTGCCTAAATTTTTGTGATAATCGTGAGCCAAGTACATTTGCACTATATGGCAAAGCGGTTTTTCTTGGTCTTTCTGTGTAGGCGTCGGAAGCGATTCAGGTTCCCAAAACAAATTTGCTTGATAATTTCCCGGATTTTGCGAGGTAAACAATCTGCTTTCCGATTTTAATGGTTTATGAATGCATCCCGCGTTTTCTGAGAGAAAAAAGGTGATCAAGTATCAGCTGCAGTTTACCACTTTGTTATCAATATTACATACTGTTTACGGTGAGATTAGTTTCCAATAATTGAGTAATTTTCACTAGATCACAATTGAATGATTACTTCCACTGCCACTTGACCTGCATTTAAGTTTCAGAATGACGGAAATTGATTTAACTGTTTACTGTTAACTGACGATTTCAAATTCCTACCCTTGCAATTTCCATGAGATCGGCAAATAGCGCTCTATGACCAAGAAAATTCTGAAAAAAGGCATTCAATCGCAAGCATTGGGTAATGGCATAAGCACAACGCTTCTACATCCTATCACAAAAAACCTATTTCTTTCTGTAGCTAACGCTAGTCCACTGTGCTTTTATTGAAAATGTAAAGACTGGCGAAATGGCAGTGCTTAGAAATACACTACCCCTTTTGTTTATAATTTCTAGCATGTGTCCATTTAAAACACCTTGCAATGATAGGTAAAGCAGATACAGCACAGGAGGGTCTTTAAAGATTTAAATAAGGTCATCTTGCTGCTTGAGACGCCCCTTCTATATCATCTTGCGTAATACAAAATACTACTAGTATTACTACTACTACATCACCATGATATCATCGCGTACATATTCATGAGCGGCACAAACAGGACAGAAAACAAGCCAACTGCTCTTTAACTTATCTTCCATTCTCCTTTAGACTTGATTTGAATAACATTAGGGGTATCTGGCTGATAAAAGTAATGTAACACCAGTAAGAAAATCGAATTAAGATAAAACCTCTCAAGGTAAAACAAAGAAATACATACTTCAGAGATATTTTATTTAGTTTAATAAAACTCACAATTTCATTAAGGTCCTCCTGTTTGAGACTGTTCTGCTTCACACAAATGTCCTAAGGAAAGACACAATCACTTTGAAAATTCAAGCAGTTGGTCACTAAAGGATTTCAGGTAATGGAAAGATAGATATGTGTGATTCGAATCTACGGGTTATATTAGGGCTTTCCCACCGGGACTACTCTCCTTTTGGGTTGTTAGGCAATTTTCAACGATTTTAACCTTGGCATAAGGTTTCCAACGACACTACCAGTACCATCCGTCAAATACGAGCAGAGCCACTGGCCTCATACTTACGCCTTGATAAAGTGGAACAGAAATCAAAAACAACGAAATTCATCAATGCTCAGTTCACAAGTACTGCAATGTTTTACAAAAGGATTGCAAGGTCACTTTCTCTTACAAAGACTACGTTGATGACTTGATCAGTTTACACCATAATACACACGGTTTATCAACGGTAAACAAGGATACAAACCTCTGGAACGTTGTCGCGGTCTATGGAGGACAAGGATTCCGTGCTAAGTTTTCTTGAAGAGTCAACAGATGCCAATGGGTTTGCAATAACGCTGGATTGTGGGAATCGAAGTGCGGCCTCCTCCGCATCGTAACCATCGCATACTACCACGTGAAGACGGTCGCCAGTATTACGAAGGGCTCGCACAGCCTCGATGTGTGCTGCGCCAAGTAGACTTTGACCATTCACCTGCATCGTAAAGAAACAGAATCGAAGGTCAATCAATCAAATGTTAGCATTTATTTCCTCATTTATCATGTGTATATTAGAAATCAAGGTGGCACTTAAGACGTCTTAAGCCCAATTCATTTTAGACGAAGCGAAACGATTTAGGCCAAATCGTCTCAAACCGTCAGGTAAACACGACGAAACGAAGGACTTCAGAAAATCGAACATTTTGACGATTTGACGATTTGACGAGTTACCAACTCTACTGTACGTGGTAGGCTACTGCACATTTTAGATGTGTAGCACTGTCGGGTTACCTATTCACTATTATTAAAACAAAACGATTCATCAATGAGTACACGAGTGTTATGCACACTGGCATTGATATATTCATTATCATTTGAGAGCCGTATTAACTATGTAAGCCAATCTGTAGTATGAGTAGTCTATATATTGTTTATGAGACGTTATATAGCAGCAGATATTGTTACTCATGTTCTACTTTTTGATACTTGCATCATACAAATCCATATTTCAACTGCTGAAACCTTTACATGTTAACAATATATCTAGTACTTTGCTTCTCACTTAATTGCTTATGTTTCATATCAAAGGGCTTGTCTTAGAAACAAGACTCACAGTACAGTTTTAGTAAAGTCCAGTGACACCTTACAGCAGCCCAGAGTCGTTTCTCTGACCTGTTTATCTACTGTATCTTGCAGTTGTCGATTAGCAATAAGGCATGGCTGTAAAATGCAGTCCATGATCCCACTGCACCCCTTGACCTGGGGCCATTAGATCATTGAAAGGGGGCCTGTTTATTTGTCATCGTAAAGTATATTGTGTGACAATTTTTTGTTTGTTTGTTTTCTTTCCCTCGACCATTCAAGAATATACCCTAGTGTGCTGCATCTACAAGAACAGAAAAGTGGACAGGAAAAGCTCAAGAATGTTGGTGACTCATCACAGACTAAAATTAGCACTTCTTTCGATGTATATGCTGATTGAAAGAACCTCAGAAAGCTGACTTCCCTGGAAGGCTTAACAACGTGGGATGAATACGACGCCTTTACCAGAGATATTGGCTTTTCTAGGAAAACTCAGGCACAGGAAAACGGAGGCATCTTGCAATAAACGTTTTATGGCTGTAAAGTGAACTCCTGCCTCTCGAAATGTATATAATTGTGTACGTTAGGGTAATTGATTGCTGCATGATACAATATGAGAGAAAATGTCGTGACTCTCTACAAGTGTGTCGTGCTATTGGGATTTTGCAGTTGTTTTCTAGCCGTGAACATAGTCCTAAATCCATTACTGTTTGATGCCTCGTAAACGGGGTGGGCGTGGGGGTGGCAACAATTTTGAAAATTGATAAAGGGGGTTGGTATAAATGGAGCTGTGTCATGCATTTGCTGAAGATAATTCATTTGTGTAACAAATCAACTGTAGGCATGGTCTGCTATCTTTACACTTAAGTGTACCAGATTTCCCAAAATTAATAGGGGGGGGGGTAGTGTAATAAGCTCCCGGGAGTTGACAAAATTTCCAATATTAATAAACGTTCAGCCCCCATATTTTAAAGACCAGAGAGAACATATTAACGCATTCATCCTTAATCACCTGCTGTAAATTTAGACACCTTTTATGTACTGATACTATGAAATTATGAGTTACCTACCAGCCCTTTTTACAGAGGCCCATAGCATTCACAATTATCTAGGTATCAACAAACATTTCAATGTTCCTAGAAGTAACAAGCGTCCCACCGTCAACAGTGTGACCAATATAGCGAATCGTTTCGTCAAAGAGCTACAGTTTAGATAGCTTTATCAGTCAAATACAATATTTACAGAGAAAAACCACATTTTTGACGTTTCCAGATAATTCTTCTTTGGAAATACATAATTGTTTTATAAATTAATTTTGCAAGAGCGTTAATTTCGGATCCCTTCTACTCTTTAAAACTAAACAAAAAGCTACAACACTTTCTTCTTGGAGATACGATATCCAATTATGACATGCACTTACTAGCACAATAACCTTCCCTTAGTCTGAAAAAAGTGGGAAGGAGACAATATTTCATATTATATTATAACGTCTTAAGATAAGAATAAGAAAACCATGCGAGAATAAGAAGGGTATGGTATTAAACTTATAAGGACAATCTGAGGAAGACACCTAAAGCTAGAGGAAAGATAAAAACGTAAAACACCGTGACAACAGACATGGATTGCGAAAGATAGGCAATACGGCTTCCTTTACGTAACAAGAACATAGATAAATGACGCGATTGTTTGAAACAACACAAGTAGAGATGGCCTTTGACAACCTGCGATCCTCCGACTGTTATCAATCGTAATTCTCCTAGCTCTATACGATAGTCCACGATACCCTACGAAATAACATGATATTGCAGGAATTGGTATAGTACAGGGACGGTTTGATATAACCTATTATGAAGGCCTTATTATGAAAAAATACTCTAAATAACACACTAGTTTCCTTACCTCAAGAATTCTTGCTCCCACCTTTAATCTCCCATCTCTGCTTGCGGCGCCAACTGAATTAACCTAAGAAGATGGACGAAGAAAGGTTGTTAATAGCTTAGCTTTACACAAAGCACATGTTGCCATGTTTTCTGTGTGGCGCTCTTTGAAGAAACAATGGGAAATAACGGACGGAAAGCCTATACGACAGACGCCGTTGTAAGTATTAAATTACAAGGCATGGTAGACCGTACTGAAAACAACATGGCTGCTATGCACCTTTCATTTAATGCAACAGCAGTTCCTCTTTGCATACAAGATTGAGCAGCCAGTATTGTGTTATTGCTACAAGTATAGTTTTGTCGTGCTAGTTCTGGCCAAAGCGCGTTGAGCTCTTAAGCTAATGACCACGTTGCCCTGAGAAAGGTAGAATTAGTAATTTGGATTAATTTCCGAAAATACCATTGTAGAAGAGAGATCTGATAATATTCATTGTCAATATAGAAAAAACATTAGAGAAATAGAAATATGTCACCAACGGCTTTTGAATCATGTTGCTCTAGTCGCCACATTACCTCCCAGTCGTCCAACGGTGGACATTTGACATCCACCTTAACGCAGTTGGAGGCCAGACACTATGCTCCATGTGACTAGACTAATAAAGGACTGCCATACGTCCCATCTATTTGCCCAAAGCCCATTACAACTTTACGAAGTACCACCGCGAAGGGAAGGGAGGATTTGAGATGTCAATTTAGAAATGACACTACAGGGATGGAACCCGTGACCCATGCGGTCGCGGCGTGCGCTCTACCAACTGAGCTAATACTCATTGTCTTTGAAGATAGTCAAATTAAAGTAAACTTCCCAACAAGTGGCTTTAAGTTAGAAAAATTATAATTTAAGTGTAAAAAGTCATAAGAATAAAAAAAAAATTGTTGCTGAACTTTTCTACATTTTGATATTAGATAAAATTGCATTAAAATTTACCTTTTTGCTGCTAAGCTAATTTTTCGACCATAGGATCTACTAAATCGCAATTTTCATGTCCTCTACTTACTATAACATAGATAATCGGGTTCCTAATTAGGTGAACTTGTTAATTTCTGCAAAACTTTAGCGTCCTCTTTCGATCATTGATACCTTTGGGTTTAACGGGGAGGAGAGGCATTGGGGATCTATTTTATTCAATGGCAGATGATCTGCAACCTGTGCACCAATTCTCCACACATTGAGTAAATGACGTATCTGCTAACGAGATGCTTCCCTTCAGATCAATTTAAACCACTCCTGCAAGGCCGGAATGTATCGTTACGTTAAACGTTAAAGGCAGCTGCGTTTGTACCTCAATAGGGATTGTCAAGTTTACAGATTTCGTACCTAGTTGTAGTTGGTCCAGTCACTGCTTGGTTAACGTGAACACAACTCCCGTTTAAAAAAAGGTTGACTATCCCTTTCACACATGAATTATGTTCACAATTCCCGTATTTTACAGTGGTGTTTATTACGGACTAAAATGTAGTCTCTATGCAGAGTGCCTTAGGGGTCACCTTTCAGTATTTCATGGTCTACTTCTCGGATTGTAAGGCTTATCGAACAATTGGAACAGACTTTGCTCTGTCGTTTAACACACCATAGTGTCTTACCTTTGACACGAAAATGCCTTCATCAGTCTTGTCAAAGGGATTACCCGGATGGCCTTTTGCTCCTCCTCTGATACTTATACCAAGTTTTTCTCCCGGCGCTTTAATGATTTCTATCTCCTAGAATAAAGAAGTATGCCATTAATTGCTGCATATGCAAAGGCATTTGCTAAACACACCTTTCCGCAAAGTCTTGTGTTCTCCTAGAGTCCAACACCTGCGTAAACCATACGAAAGATTTGAAGATAGCAAAACAATCTAACAATCGCCGTATAGCATTTTGGTTCGGCATAGAGTGGACTGCAAGCAGCAAATAAACCGTTGCTTTGACCATTAACACCAAAAGCCATGTTAATCCTGTTCGTGCTTGGGGGATTTCCTAATGCTGCGATTTGAAGATAAAACTGATAGCTGACAGTAAAAATTTGTAAAGATGTGTGCTTAAAACGTATCTTGCTCTCTGCTGAGCGATTAACTTGGTAAATGACCGCATGACAAGTCCAAAAATTCTTCAAATTTTCTTTAAATCACTAATGTATTATATATCACTGGAAAGAGAAACCAAACCATCCTCTGCTGCAACGAACGACACTCAATCTTCCCCTTCCCCCTAATTAGCATCAATTCTGCTAATGCTCTACTCTATTCCATCCCTTACAGAAATTTAGTTACCTTCCACCCTACACTAACTGGGCTAACAGTAGCAGAAGACAAGGTTTGAGTATAAGAAGCACCAAAAGCAACTGCCCTATCTTTAACTGAATAGATAACGGATACCTACGGAGATAAACATGCGCACAATCTCTCTGAACCTAATCGATATATAACGAAGCCCGTTAATAGTAAGAAAATGCAATTGTGAGGCCCAATATGAGCTGAACCTACCTGCATTCCGCGCGGAGGTGGGTCGTGGCGAACCAGGAGTTTGATTTGCGGAACATTTGAAATAAGGGCAGCTACTGCCTCATGATGTGTCGCATTATTCATGCTGACATCGTTAACCTATGGCCGACAAGCATAATCTAAATTAGAAAACATCACAATATACAAATATTCGTATATTACCCTTGTATGAAATGGATCACGGACATTAATCCATCGACTGGACAAAGTATAAATTTACCCTGGTTCAATGGAATGTCCGAACGCCTTCCCTCATCCATTATTTTGTATAATCACAGTAAAGTCTGAATGCAACCACAGCAATTCTCGTATCATTTTCATTATTACTTCGTTCTGCAATAATATCTCTTCAAACCAACTTGACTTAACAATCCACCAGAGAAGTTATCTTTCCATGGACCAGCTTTCATGTAATTCACCTAGTGATCAATCCCCTCCATGGGGTGTTGACCTCTGCTATCAGAATATTTACAGTAAAAAAACAAAAACTGGAAAATCATCTGTGGCCCGGGGCATTTCGTTTCTTATCGGTACATTTCATCATGTTCTCACTGCAGAATTCTTAATACAGATAAATACAAAATGTCAACATTCGTCAAAAATCAGAGCCGTTCACGTTTTATTGAAGTGTGTTTTCAACCTATATTAACGCATGTACACGGGCGTCGCAAGGTAGGCAGTGTGGCCTAGTATAAGACAAATAAAATAATTTAATCTCTCAGAGAAGTAGAGAAGCTGAGACATGTAAAGCTGCTTTAAGTATCGTGTGGATGAGCACTGCAGTTGATCTGTAAAGTGCCCCCAGTTCCTCCCTTTCTCCTTGCCATTTCATTCCTTCTTCTTCTTACTTGCAAGTGCGAGAAACAAGTCTCTTCATTGATCCCATTCTCTGCAATTGTTACTATCTCTAATTTTCATTCGTTAAAATATTATGGTCATCTGTTTTTAATCCAAAAGGTATTAGGTATTACTTGTAAAGCATGTCTTCAGAGTCCATTCGAAGTTGAAAATGAATTGCAATTTTTCACCTATTTACAACAATGTAAGTGGTCTTGAAATCACTAAAAAATAATGATCTCACTCCTTACAAGAAATTTAGTCTTAAAAAGTGCCATGAATGATAACAAGGTACCCTACATTGACTTTCCATGATTCTCTAATGGCATTTTTTAAAATGCCAAATGTATACGTTGACTTTCGCGGTTTAGACCCACAACATCCCCAATCTATACAAATGTATCCCTGAACTGCATGATGACGAGGAGAGCATTTTCGTTATTCATATCATAACGTGAAAAATATAATGTACTCAACACATAGCGGATGTACAAACGATGGTAACGTCTACTTACTGCTAAAACTCTGTCTCCAACCAATAAGTTTGTTTTCGATGCTACACCATTGGGCACGATCTACGTGGCATTAACAGAAGAAACGGAAATAGAAACGGAAGAGAATCTTACAAAGAATAAAAACTCCATGATTTCGAGCAGCTATGGGCCTGATTGATATCCTAATTTTTTCTACATTTACCGGCAAACAGGTGAACACTTTTGCTATCTTAGAATCATCGAAATTTCTACCAAGAACACTGGTAAGAAACATCACAATTATTCAGTTCTCACAATGGGGTCGGTACTTCATTGTTCCTAATAAAAATTGTTAATATGACGCATCTATGGCCACTGGAGAGAACAAAGAAAGGAATCAGTGCAGCATTGATTTCGGTATATGTCTATATTTGCCTACACATAATTCGAATGCAGGCATCGGGCCTTTTAAATTCGGTTACATCTAACCTTTTTTGTGCCGGTTATTGCACGACAGTCACTCCCCTCCTGTCAACAATTGCAACTTTAAAGTATAGAAGGTTGAGTTTATAATGTCTTCAGTCGCACTTTTGATTGTGAAAAGAACCAAATTATAGACAAAGAAGCCCACAAAATCATCAAAAAGAGCAAAGAAACTAACCACACTTTACATCATCACATCCACATCGACAACATATCCTACCAACTTCCCTACACATGGCATCCTGCCCTAAATGAAAGTACAACAAACACAAAAGCGGGATGGCGCTCGCTCACAACCTAGTTCGATGCTAGATTCCTCAGACGTCTGCGGCTCAACCTCATAAAGACAGCGATACAATTCAAATCCGGCAGCCCGAAGATGGGAGAAGTTCTTCTCAAAACGTAGCTCACAAAAAGACAGCGACTCAAGACATCTACCATCTATGGCAATGAATCGAAAAGTGGTAAACTATTTAAAACCTATTAAAGTCCTCCTGGAAACCAAGACCAACTTGATAAATTTGTATAGCATGCACCTACTATTATCCGTCAAAACGTTTAAGAATAAATACCTCATATGCTCAGACGTAAGAACAGTTTCATAGGTGACCCGAAAACTCAAGAATGAGGTAGAAAGGGGGTAACCATCTTCAAGAAAATCAGATGTTTGATTTGTTTCCATATTTACAGGTAAAAAGTAAAAATCCGACGCTTCAAATGCGAGTATCGGATTAGAAATACCATTTCATACCTTTGATATGAAAATGCCTGGTTCTTCGATGCCAAATGGATGGCTGGTATGATCGGATCCTCCCACTATGCTCAGTCCAAGTGGGCCGATGCCCTTTTTCAGAATTACTTCCTTTAAATGAATGGGTAAGTAAAGTTACAAGCCTTGCACATTTATCACACATAGTTTGTTATTAATACAATCTTTAAATGCAAGAAGTAACAGTCTTGTCGCGTGATGAATTAACAGGCCTAAACACTGAAATTCGTTACCTCGATAACAACGAAATTCGTTACCTCGATAACAAAAAATAAGGGCAAGACTACATAATTTGACTAAAGAAGGAAAGTAATGATGCGCCACTACGGGCAAAAAATATGAAAAACGTATGCTGATTAAATTGAAGTACTGTTACGGGATTTGAATGATACAAACTTATATGCTACTCAAAGCTACTGTAAGTTCTGATGGCACACTGCTATTTATTACACTGGTCAACATGATTTTTGGTGTCAAGAAACAAATACTTTTTTTAACTAATTTGATGATGCTGATTCCAAAAACAACCTCAGTTTTATTATTTTTAGCTACCATTTTTCTGTACCGGAAGTGCTCATATTTGGTAAATAGATCAGTTCATGGTCTTGGCTGGTCACAAATTCTTAATTAATCAGGGTCGTAGAAACCCATCACGTTTTACGTAGGTACAACAACTTATTGTCAGCCACGTAAAACAGGGTTCCCACCCTTTTTCCGTAATTTTTTTCAAGGATATTTAGGAGAATTTAGAAGACTTCGTCGCCAATTTTTAGGAAGTTTTACAGATTCTAGAGAATTTTGGTAAGCTCTTTAGATTTTCTCGGAAAATAATGGAGAATATGTCACTCAGATAACATGATATAGACAGGGTAAAT
>JAAAKM020004136.1:0-11932 GCA_010016025.2 Alatinidae sp. Z8VKAUB7J3 | reverse complement strand
GCCTTACAATGTGGACTAAAGTGCTAAAAAGAACAGAAAAGTACGCCGTCAAGTCCTACTTTTCATGACATACAAAATATCTCCTTACGGTTCGCCTAAACACTACATAATCTAAAGTGACAAGGAGTACTGAAAAGAGGGGCAACTCCCCACCCACGACTCAACCAATTAAAATTTTCCGCGGAACAGCTCTACGTATATAACCAGATGGGCCTCTGCGTGGAAGAATGTGGCAAATACTCCCAAAACAAGTCTTTTCGTTTGTTAATTTCACATTGGTTGTGATGAACATGTACGTCAACTAAATCATTCTAGATCTCCAAATGGGTTTTACTGTATTTTAACGTCGTCTTAGAAAGGGCGCTAAACATTAACGACATTTTCATGTCGAACTATATCGAATGATCCCACAATGCAACACGAGACTAGCTGTCACTAGAAGTCGTCGACAAAAAGCGGACTGACATACCTTGATTTTTCTGTCAAATGCACACTTACACACAAAAGCCTAACAAGTTGTCAGGAACTTGCATCGTTGAATCGGCTACATTGCTGGCTACACGACAACAGCACATTTTCCAAACCTATTCCTACAGTATAAGACATGCTACATTGTCAGTCTCTATTTGTGTTAAATCTGAGATACAATTATAAATACACAATACAATGGTCATACGTACAAATAGGGATATGGATTAAATCGTATAAAACATTGCAATGAATAGTTCGAATAAAATTCTATAGGGCTAGGACAACAATGATGAAGAGTTTTTAGACGGTCCATTCTTTGTAGATAATATTTAATAACGGAATCATTAGTGAAATTCCATTGACCAGTTTCGTTGCACCCTCATCAGAATGGCTCGAAGCAAAAATTTGCCGCCCGCTGATTGTCCAATCAGCGGTCGACAAATTTTTGCTTCGATCCCTTTCTTTGTTTGCGAGTTATCATAAATGATGCTTGAATGTTTGAACAACTCGTTCTTTACACGAGCCATTCTGATGAGGGTGCAACGAAACCGGTCAATGGCATTCACTAATGATTCCGTTATTTAATATTATCTACAAATTTGTAGTACCAGGAATCTTTTACGGTCCATTCTAAAATCAAACAGCTTTAACAATCGTAAACTCCATCCAATAGTGAATGGTCGCAACACAATAGTCTTTAAAATAAACTACATCTATTCCACATACCATTGCTATATGTACAACCCATCAATTGTTTGAGTATCACTAACGACACAATGGCCACATCGATGCTAACCCACTTTCCATTAACTACTACTTTGCAAATATGATCCAAGCACACATCCTTTAAATGAAAGCATACCCTCCCAACACAGACTTGATGTTAATGCTTGTACCCTGAGCATGTGCCTGATTTCTTAAATTTTCCTAACTACGGAGGGTTAGGAACAAGTCATGAGATCCATGACTAATTTTTGAACAAAGTTAAAAAAGGGATAATTAAATGCATTTAATTAATTAATTTTTAACAATTTAATAACTGTCTTAGTTGAGCATTCAGATGGACGATCGCATTAAAGTATGATCGCATATACACGAGTCAGAACCCTATGAAATTTAATAAAACCTCGACTGTCAGTCTTGATTTACTTGTAGCGGACTTTCAAATCTTGTAGATTTGGTAAGTTTGGTAGTCCGCTTCAGGTAAGCTGGATAAAAGCATCAGTAGAGCTGATCAATTTTAGTTCAAATTTACTGTAGCTTCAAATCAATCAAAATAAAGATATCTTCTCACACGACACAGATCGTAGCAGCATTGTCAAGACATCGTTGCTTTGATAATTGCAATAATCAGATGACATATTGTGAAATGGAAATTAGCAATTACGTGATCGGATTGGCTCAGTGAAAGATGTTTGCAGGGCTCACGATGCCCGCTTTTCTAATACAATATTTAAGCCAGATTTAAAATCAGCTCGGTTGTTTGCTATCGCATAGCTTCCTGTGTCAGTCCCTTAAGCGTGCCTCTGCACAACTACGGATGCTAGCCCAACGTCTCAGTATGAGTCTATCAAATTCGAAGCACCTAACGAGACACTACAAGAACCTAAATAGTTCCATAAACGATCCATGTCCTTTTAACCAGGCTTACTGACAATTTTTATCACCTTAGATATTAAGTTTTGGTTTCCTGGACAATCAAATTTCTCATATCCACACTTATTACTTGGTCAAAAATCAAAATAAATTATAATCGGCGCTTTTCATACATTTATCAGGTCCTAACATAATAATAACTTGTAGCTGAGATTGTGTCCTCAAAATAGATCGTGGAGATCGCTAGCATGGAGTGAAGGCAATGATTCTACTACTTAAGTTCTTATCTGCTGTATTGAGAGATTCTCCTCTATATCCTTTCCTAAGTTGAAAATGTCTACTTCGGATGTGGAATTTTTTTGCTTACCTATTTCGTTAAACTAACGCTAGGAAAAGGAATTCTGCTTGTTAAATTGATGTACTAGTGTGTCTAGTCTAGAGATATAAACATTTACAATGACGTACCAGAGGAACAAGCGTTCATCTTGTCAAATCTATTAGGCGGTACGAGCTTCCGAGAAGAACGAGAACAAAATGGTAAATAAACAAGCTGTACTCAGATTTCGGACAGTACTTTTTACAGCCTCGAGTCCATTCGTTCGTCGTTGCCTAGAAACAAAGCAATTAAACGTCGCCTTTACCGCTATTCATATCTACCACTGCATCTACATATCAAACAATAATGGAATTCTTCAGCCCGAAATCGAATACTAACTACATCCGCCTCTATGATATGATCCTTTCCCGCGCGAACCACAAATTTCCATAACGGTGATTCATTTGCAAACTTAGTATTTTAAGAACTGCAATAGCCACATCAAACTATCGATCATGATAGTTTTTTAAAATATCACGAGTAAAAAATACTGTCAAAAGATTATCCCTACTTCCCCATATTTCCCTCGTACATAATGCTCTTGTACCTAAGGTAGTTTGCAAACAATTGGAACTAGAAGCATGAGGTCAAAATGCACATTCGACTTGGAAGGTAACCATGTTTAAACTATCCTTTTGTAAGTCTGCTGGTGTTCTCTGTACATTGGTACTACTTTTTACCTATCCTGCATACAATCAGTATAAAATTTGACTATTTCGCATGATCACGAACTAAAACATCTGTAAACGCTGCGTAGCAATGCACTCTACCTGATTCACTGGTCTCCCATTCAAGGCATTTGCGATGACATCTATGTTTTCATACATATTCAAAACTGTTACGACGGATTTATAACTCTGGGAATACGGCAGCCTTTGCAAGTATATCCTTATGTGTATCGTGCTTCAGTACAGAACAATACGGAATCCTAAACAACTTAACTCTTCTCCGAAATATTGGCAAACATCCCTGAAGACGTACTTGAGGGCAAAGAGATACCAACGGTTAAGGAAACACCATATTAAAGATTTCTGATGAACGACTCGTCTATAAAAGGATCTGCGAAGGGGAAATAGCACTTAACCAAAAAAACCGTCTTGACTTTCCGTTTGAACACAACTATGGCAGTTTGTGGTTATGAACGCTATAGTTTTAAAGTCACCATTGGTATGTAAACTCAATTTTGGTAAATACCGATGGCAAGGTCTGATAAGGCTGGACTTGAGGGGAAAAGCTGACCAAACATAGAGTTGTAAACATTATTCATGATACTATCTAATGGAGCCACATTTGTCTTCATGCAAACACCGCCAAATCTTGCATCGATGCCATACTTTGAACTGTAAGGAGATAAGTACCATTACAACCGTACGTTGGAACACCATTCTGTAAAGCCTTATATATACCAGAAATTCTTTAATACGACCGACCCATACAACGTAAGGGTTTACATCTGAAACTATTAGAAAATCAAGGTGTGATCACCAGCAAATTAAACAAAAATGTATGCAACAATATAGCACACCCCAGGATCCAAAACTTCCTAGACGAACGTCAAACCTGAATAACATGGGACTGTTTTACTAGAAATAACAATGCCACACAATAATTTCATCACATATTTCCGTCCAGATGATTTCTCGTTAACGTCCTATTTGCATCCCTCTGTAAAGCACTGGGACCTTTCTGCCACCTCCACCTCTCGCCTCAAAAACACTCCATGTATTTTAACCCACACAGTCACTTTTCAAAGAAACCCTAATGGTGCTAAAATGACTACCGATTCAGTGAGTCAATACCCCAAAACTTTGATTTAGTAGATTCCAGAATATAACACCTTCTTGAATATATGTGTTACTAAGGCTAACTTAAGTAACCTTAAATATTATCTGACCTTATGGTGACGACCCCTTCTACGTAAGTACACTCCTATTTAAATATCTTGGTACAGAGCCTTTTAACTACAATCCATTAAAATGCAAACACCTTCCTCTCTTGGACATGCACATAATTTATAAGACCATTTGCATTTACTCAACAATCGCAAAACAAGAATTCCCAAATTCAAGATGAGGAAGATATTGCAATAAAGACGGTACCAAGGTGTCAATAACTACAATAACTACATTGTACTCAAACAATGATGTATTTAATTGTATTATATTTTGTCCAAAGGGGCATGTGGTCCCAAGAGATGGCAATATTTACATTTTATGTTCCACAAACCTGGTGAAATTTATGGTCTCCTAAATAAGCAAAATCCATTACTCCCAGAATAAACATTCATCGTGTCGCGGTGACAGAAAATACAAAATTAGACTTTTTCAAGATACCGATATTTTTAGTGTAGAGATTTGATTTAAAAGTAACATATCTGATTTAATACTTATAGACTTTCTCTATTTTTGCAGCAGTAACTTCTTTGTACTAGGTAACCAATTAAAAAAAGATGAAGCTCCCCTCCCTCTAAAATAAGAATTTTACCTTCTTACTGTTGTAGCGGGAGACATGACCGGTATGGCTCCCTTAATCTAATCAAGGCTGCTTGTTCACTCCAGAAAATTCAGTGAACAGTACCTAAGTAGACTTAACAAAAAAAACGTATACTTCATACCAGCTTTGTTGGTAAACATGACAGATACTTCAAGATAAAATGATTAGTACACAATGTGTGGTACAACTTCTAGGCATGATCACAAACGAGGGCACACATTTACAACTACACGAAACAAAATTAATCCCTTTTCTAGATGCGATTATACCATCAACAAAAACTATACTACTCTACAATGACTTCAATACATGGTTTCATCTCTTTTTACACCTATACAGAATCTGAAGGTTAAGAAAATATACATATGAACTGCAGAAAAAGAGATCTTGAGATTTTATCTGCCACTGCAGTGAGACAGAACATTTGACTATTGAATAGCTAAATATAACATTTATACAGTTATTAGATTATTAATCTGTACACACGTTAGCATGAAAATCGTTCTCTTACGCTTTTTGGGGAAAGATATTGTAAAGCTGACTGGAGAATGTTTATGCTACATCACATGCTGATTGAACAGGCCGCTTTAATTTCAAATCGACTAGCACTCTCCTGACATTGAACAGTTGTCTTATTGTTGTATAACCAATCCTCAGTTATCACCATTCCTTTTAAACACGACAACAGGAATCAGATCTGTTTAAATTGTGGCAATGCTTTAACTGCACCGGAATCAAAGATGATTATTTTCCCAGCTCATGTTGGGATGTACAAGCACTGACTGTTTGTTAAGAAAGTAAATGTCATTTCGAGGAAATTCTCCTTGAACAATGAAGCGTACTTGCTCTTTAAATGTCAGAATACAATCCTACATGCTCCTTACAGATCGTTGCATTAGTATATGCTGTGATTATTTTTTGATTCGTCGATTCTCTGAGTATGCCCCACTTTGGGTGCCAAATATTACCACCTTCGTAATCCCTTGCATCCATATCTTACAAATGAGATAAGATGTTCTTTAAATTCGCGATATGTGTATAAATCTTGATGGAAGGTCCAATTTTGATTTTCAACAATCTTGAAATCTGCTCTTCCGTTAAGACCAACAGAGTCTTGCCGTCTATTTCCTAAAATAAATACACAGAAACTAGGAAACACATAAAAATAATACGACAAGGACAGCAAAAAGTTCCACTCAAATACTGAAAAGCAACGATTACCGTTAAATGAAGTGGCAGTCGGGTTCATTTCTACAGAAACCAGGATGGCCTGTAATGACTACATAACATCCTTTTCGTGGACGTAATATTCGAATGATATGTCACTCTCACTGATCCTATCATTATCACTTAGTCTGACGTTGTGACGAAAACGTTTATGCACAGAACGAGATGAACTGCCTTCTCTATTCATTGTGTGGTTGCCGATTAGTCTCATACTGTTCAGTGTAACCTCATTTTCTACTGCTTATCTCTATGAAGCTCCGATTGTTTTGCAATAAATTTGCGTTCTTTTGTTTCGTTCTTGTTTCTAGACTAAAGATGTAAATAGCGAGTAAAGAATGGCAAAACTTAACGTTTTAAACATGTTAGGCCACTCTGATTGTATAATGGACTCTGATTGTATAAATTTCCATGCCTTGATACTCTACTAAGGGCACGGAAAGAATGAAACACCACATAATAGGACTTAAACAAATAACATGTAAAGTATAAAGAGGAGTACTGTCGCGCATGCGTAGTTACTGTGATCCTTTCTTATCAAAAGTTGTTCGTAATGCAAATGAAATAGTCATACAATGATAAATTTGTTCGTTTCTTTGTGTACCGTGAAAACAGTTCTTGCTCTATTTCTCTTCGTAGCTGTCAACTTGATATTTATTGGGTGTCTTTGCCATACAGATTTTTTCTTTGCATGAACTGGACTGATGAAAGTGTATAGAAAAGCGTATTTGTTTTTAACTATCAATTGCACTGTTTGTTACTACCTACAACATAATGCGTCAACAGCCTTTTGTGACACGTAAACGTTTTGCGGTACAAATCTTTGCCATCAACAACTTATGAGTCGAATAAGCATATCTGTTTATTTCAGAATAGAACAATACAAATAGGTTTGCCTTCTACAGACATCATTTAACTATGCACAAGTTTCTGCGTACCTGCTGCAAGAACACGTTCGCGTATTCCCGACAATCTGTCTGCTCTAAAAAGCGGCATACATCTTGGCTGGTCCACATTGATAGCTTATTTGGAGAAATTTCAAGTGGGTCGAACAAATTGCTTACATTTTCTTCTCCAATAACACGCGGAACCAAGTGATTCCGTGGTGCTGGAATTGGTCGCTCCATACTCCGTCGGAACGTTAGAGATTGGTTCTGATGAGGTGTTACGAAAGACGTTAACTTAGCCTTCTGATTATGACTGTTAGCTAACGGTGTCTCCCTGCTTTCCGCAACGCTCGTACTATCTTGTCGCGAGTGTTTTGCCACGCTAGAACTATCCTGGACTGTGTACGACATATCCCGAAATTCTGAGCTTCCTAATGACTGAAAATCGGGATGCACGCGCTTAGGCATTCCAAAATTTCGCATTGCCAAGTTTGGACCTCTGTTAAGTGGCCTTTCTGGCAGGCGATCGAAAACGGGGTCGTAGCCACGGTAACTGCTTACTCTTGGCAGCCCTGGTTCATCACGATGAAAGGGTGTGTCTACATGAACTACACCTGACTTGCTGTGTATTTCTGATCTCTTGTTGGGGATACCCCTGTTGTTTATTCCAGCGGAGTGCAACCGAGAAGGACTCACGTCCAGATGCAAATGATTATCATGAGGAGATTTTGATCCCGCAGGAAATGCCCTTGGACTTCTATGATCACTACCACTTTCACTGGATCGTGGGCTCTCATCATGTGATATGTAACTATCCCTTTCTGCACCAACAACGGCAAATGGATGAGTTTTGTCAAACGGGCTTGCTGCTCCTTCTAACCTAGCAGAGGCAGCGTCCCCATCTGCCCTTTCAGCTGCCCGATTGGAGTGAAGTCCTTCACTGTTTATTGTGAGAGTCAGACCAGCACTGGACGGTGATATTCGTCGCAATCTTTCCTCGTGACCATGATAGTCCATTGGGTCTATCGACTCATATATCAATGTCCCTGTGTTGTGTGTCACAGGACCTCGAGAGTGTTGCATATTCCGAATGCTCTTCAACACATGCTCTTGTGCAGCGGATTTCGTTGAATTTAGATCAATAAAACCTGAGCGCATTCCTTGGTTGCTCGTGGCAGATGATGAGCTTTCCTTGGCATGTTTTATAATTGTGGGCAGCGGAAACTGGGTGTCCAAGGAATGGACTAGGTTGATGACCGGTCCCCCATCGAACTTCGGAGACACCTTTTCATTGACTTTCGTTGCCTCTAAATCAAGGTTGCAACTGTTTGTTGCTGCAAGGCAGCTTCCACCCACACTTTGCGGGTCTTCATCTTTGATGGCTGAAGAAGAGAAGACATTGATCATTTAAATCAAACGGAAATTTTCGACTAAAATTCAATCCTGGCCAAGTTACCAATTCCATAGTGATAACCTGCAGTATTTCATAGTAAAATCCTGCAACAAATTGTTCTGTAGTCTCATAATCTGGCTCACAACAGCAAATACGAGAAAAAGTTTCATAAATCTAGCAAAGTTTCGCGGGGCGTTTACAAATAGCTGTCCAAATCAGCCTCAGTTTTCGGCACTATCTATGACACATTGAACAGCATTGCTGTGGTTCTTTTTTTACTTTTCTGTTTATAAGAAATAATGATTCGATCTGGTAAATTAAGGGCTATTATTCTTGCCCAGCTATGCCCACAAAATACTCGATCTTATAAAAGTGAAAACTGGACGATCTTAATTACCTACAGGAGATGCCCTGAAATCAATAAATATCTACAAAATAGTACTTGTCAATACAAACTCCTCCAAATGGAGCAGGGGTGCTCTTTGATAACTACAGAGGCAACAAATTCACTGGTGGTGATTTCAGCAGCAGCATGGTTTTTATACACCACCATAACCAATGCATGATACTTTTAAGGAAATAACAATATCAACTGTGTCCAACTCATGTCTTGTCATCCGCATCCGTAGGCGTTAGGTGTCAAAAACATATTTCCTCGTTCGTCGCTTGGAATGCTGATAACCATTCACCACTTGCGAATACAACTTTTACTCATGCCACGAGTGATCAAACAGGCAGGAACGTTCGCTTACATTGAAAACAAGATTCTATATAAGTGTTTGTTTGAGACTGCTAATTGATCGAGACCAACTCTTTAAAGCTTGAAATCTAACATGAACAGTTACCGTTGCTCAGTTTGATTTGACGTACATATGCAAAAGCTACCACGATTCTACAATTAATGAGATCTTCCTCCTTGTTTTGGTCCACATGAAAGGATGGGGAATATGCTAAAGTAACGCTCTCCTACGCCACTGGTATCTACTCGATACCAGATAACCTCAGTTCCCATTAAATACGGATTTTGCATCAATCTTATTAATCCTATATCGTATAACCTTGTAGTTATTCAATAGTTGCAATGAATGAATGTAGTAGTATTCTGACTACGTGCATGCATACTATCAACATAGAAAGTTTTTGGACAGGCAGTTGGAATAAAATTTGACGAGTTTTAGGTTGTTTAGTTTTATATCGTCTTAGTTGCATTTGCTTTTGTTTTTTCTACTTCTTTGTGGTTTTCTGTTGGTCTCTATCCATGAACAGCAGAATTTGTGGTTGCTGATGATGACTAATTTCGTAAAAAAACTAGTGATCTAATGAATGAAATAAGGTGCCACTTAATGTCATCTATGAATTTAGATATATTTGCATATAAAGTAAACCTTCCGTCCTTCCCTCACTACAATGCAGCCAACTGGAGTTGCAAACTGTAGTCTGCACCATTGCTGAGCAGTATCAAGCAGCACTTTAGCACTTTAGCATTAGAGAGATGGAAAATATGTGACCCACGTTTTCGCGGCGTGCGCTTTACCAACTGAGCTAGGTGACCTCCAATGTTAACATACTCTATTTCTCTAGTCGCCACATTAGCTCCCAATCATCCACCGGTGAACATCGACATCCAGCTCAAAGCAATTGGAGACCAGCTTCTCTGCGCCACGTGACTTGACCAAGGAAGGACCTTCATTCGGCCCGTCATGCCAATCAAAGTCCATTAAAAGCTACGCAGTATCATCGAGAATAGAGGATTTGAAATGTTACTTCTACAAAAAACATAAATATTTTACACAAATTGACTTTATTGTTACTTATGACTTTATAGTAGACCATTTTTAACGTCGTTTACTTACTTGAATATTGCGTTGAGTAACGGTTTCATTCTGCTAAACGTTTTCGCCATACAATGATCACAGCAATCGTATGAAGTGAAGTGAGAAAGCTTATACGATGAACTTATAGGAAACGAGAAGACCAAAACACGTCGTTACAGTCACGAGAGCGACACCTTTTCTACCACTCGTGTTATTGAAAAAGGCGTAAATTGTAAACAAATTACTTTTGTCGACAGAGTACCGGCTTCTTTGTTTTGATAAATGCCGCTTCTAAAACGGCAAGATGAAAAGGAGAACTGGCTTTGGCTAATACCCTGAACGACTTCTCTTGATGGTTGTCAGCACATAATGGGTTTTCTATCAAATGCTGTCCTATTGGCAAAGTTGAAACCGTTACTCAACACAATATTCAAATTTCGTACCACTAACCAGCTAATACTTACCTCTGTCTTGAACACTTCCTTCTTCGCAAACTTCTACCTTCAGTGCTTTGGTGCATATTATACCCTGAGTGAAAAATTAGAGGAAGTTGGTAAGTACTCTAAGAAATATAATGTACGACTTAAAATTTAATATAATGTACGACATGACTCTCGATATCACCTGATCACACCTTAGGACTGTGGAGAAAGGAAATGGTTCCATGCACCCCTTAGAAACCTTGACCAAAAAAGGGCCGTTCAGAAAGTGCCAGGAAGTTGATATAATGATGAAGTGATTAATATCATTTCTGAATCTGATACTGGGGAGCTGGCAATCGGTCGTTGAAGACGACGCCCTTCCTTTCTATGTAAAATCTAGGGTGTCTCACTGCACCTGTGCCGACTATTGTAGGGAAACCTGTTCTTGTCATCAATGGCATAATGTTTTCTACATCAATTATAGATTTTATGATAGTACTGAAACGAGTGGGATTTTCCTTATGCATAATTTGTCCTTAGATAGTTATCCTGCATGAAACCATCCAAAATAAAGTTGGAATTTAACTCACAGCTGTTGTCTACTCATAAATATTAAACTGGACGTAATTCATCCTCTAATTAAAGTTTTATCATTCTAAAAATGCCTTGACAGGACAAAAGTATACCACTTAGAATATACCGGTACTTCTCTTTTACAAATAATGATCATTAGTTCTGATATCCACAATAAATTTACGGCAGTAACATCACTATCAATTTTGTTACAAAATGAATACTGCATCAAATAAATTATCACTACAGCTTTCTAGATATATGGCCATAAAGTACCTATTCCTCCAAATACGTTTAACCCTGATAAGGATGGAGGGGAGTAAATTGAGCCTACAAACATATATTTAATGGACGTAACACTAATGCAAACTATTCGTCACACCTCTTTAAAACAAATGTAAAAATATGAGAAACAGATATTTTGCAATTCCAATGGTACTGCCAGCCAAAATTGATAGTTTTCAAACTTTTATTTCATTGTTTTCAGATTAATTTGCAGAAAATCTCTTTACAGCAAATGTATGCACAAGTCAGTAAAAATATTATGTATGGTCAATGGTACTTTTAACATTTTTCAGGTTTTCAAATTTGAATTTACTTTTGTTATTTCTTAAGACACTAAACGACTGTCATCCTGCCATTAAGTTTACAATGGAAGTTGAAGTTGGTGGCATGCTTCCATT
>JAAAKM020004134.1:0-11936 GCA_010016025.2 Alatinidae sp. Z8VKAUB7J3 | reverse complement strand
GCCTGAAAATGATCTCCCTCTTCCAGCAATTTGCATACCTGACACCTACTTTTACCACACGCAAAACACCCCCTGACTGCTCCCTCCTCTGAAGATTTCATCCTACTACTAACTAGTGTATCCTTAAGTGATCTGGCTCTATGAAACGCTAAAACTGGTTCTCTAGGGAAAATCTGCCTAAGTTGGTCGAAACTATCTAAAATTGGCTGGTACTTGGTGAGAATGTTTCTGATGCTATTTAATGCTGGGTGAAAAGATACTACTAAAGGTACTCTATCCTGGCTAATCCTACTTCTACCTTGTGTGTCTAACAAAGCTGACCTATCTAAATTCCTGGCTCTTTCTACCTCACTCAAATTCTCACTGTAGCCTCTATCCGCTAACCACCCTACTAATTGTTTTGCTCTGCAATCAAACACTTCTAAGCTAGAATAAATCCTTCGAATCCAAAGAGCTTGGCTATATGGTATGGCCTGTTTTATATGATGTGGATGACAAGACGAATGGCGAAAGTATTGATGAGTATCTGTATCTTTCGTAAATAGATCAGTTCAATAGATCAATAGATAAGTGTCCGTTCCCGTTATGGACTGTAACGTCTAAAATATCAATGTTGGTTGTCGAAGAGTGTGTTGTGAATTTTATGGTTGGATGGAAATGGTTCATATGTGTAAAAATATGTTGTAGCGCGTCGGGTCCATGAGTCCAAATAAAAAATAGATCATCAATAAAATGAAGCCAAACCATGGGTCTTACTACACTAGAAGCTAACATCCTGGTTTCTAAGTCATTCATAAATATATTGGCATAAGCAGGAGCAAACTAGGTTCCTATTGCTGTACCTCTAAGCTGCCCATAAACGTCCCCATTAAACTCAAAATAATTATTTTCTAATACTACTCTGGTTAAATCTACAAGAACTAAGCTGGTATATCCGGTTTATTTCTACTATGGAGTACCCGATTAAAGGCTGTGAGACACTCCCCGTGGGGTATGTTGGGATATAAGCCGACGACGTCAGCTGTGCATAAAATTTCCCCCCCCCCCCCCCGGCTTTTATTAGTGGAGTTTAATAGGGACTTTTATAGGAGTTTTTCTCTTTGAGTGTATATATATATATATGTATTCAATAGAATTTAAAGATTTCACTCGCTAAATCATTGTCACCATAATAGAAAGAGAGAAATAACTCATTATCAATTGTTTGAATACCTGCTTAAGTCTTGGTGTCCTGGATCCAGTAATATGATAGAGCATCGGTTTTTTTTCTTTTGTATTTCTCCTGGCATTCCTTTCCAAGTATGTATGACTAAAAATATATCTAAAGAGAGAAGAATGACGACTGAGGTGAGCTGAGATATGTAATTAAATGTCACTCAAAGTTTTAGCCTTGAAAGTAAACAACGTCTTCAGGTGAGGTAATTGTATAGCTTATATTTCTTCTATCACTATTCTATTCTATCTTAAATTAATGATATAATTATTCTATAGTTCTTAATTTATTCTTACTACACTAAATAAAGCAGCAGCAATTAAAGGGTGGCATAGGTAACAATTAACGTGTTACTTTGAAATTATAATCACATAGTCGCATGTCATACCGTGTCCTTCATCATACTCATGTTCTTGCTACTGTGCACGATCACAACTTTGCACATGTTGACCCACAGGCCATGGGCAGACCTATATTATAACAGTTTTAATATGAATACTATTCCAAACTCACTGAAGAAAGCCTCAACTGCAATGGTGAGTGGAAGCAGATTATGGCTGAACCTTGTTGAACACCTACTTTTAGGTGCAACGATATATACGTTGGAATGGTTTATTATAAATATAAAAAGCAGCAGTCATCAGGTTACTCTTTTGTTTAGCATGATCCTTTCTTTACACCTTAAGGTTCACTTCACACTAGCTAATCACCTCAGTTAGTACAGGGTACAGGGCATTTAGCTGTCATTAGGAACAAAAGCAGTGATCGAACCTAATTAAGATATCAAGGAGTTGTGACTGTGTCCTTGTCTTTTAGAGTTCGTGAGGCAGTCAACAGGATTTTAAGTTTTGCCGGTAGAGATCTTATTGCTACAATGACAGACATTAATGATCTGAAACTCTCAGCATTGTAATGTCTAACGGTAGTGTAATTGTAGTGAGAGTAAAGGTATGTCAGAAAATATGACAATCTAAATGCAAGGCTACGTTAGAAGAATCAACTATAGAAAGATAGTTTACTTTTTCTGTACCACGCTCCATAGTACAATCTTCAATGCTCCATAGAGTTTAGCGAGGGGAATGGTACAACGTTATCCAGATGTGCTTCTATCACTTCAAATTTATGAACGGGGCTACACAATTATTAATGTATCTTCTTCATGACATATATTATTACTTGTATCGTATTTATTTTATACTTATGAGAGTAACAGATTGGGTCTGTCACGTACCTAATGTCACCATTGAACAATTGTAGAAACATCTTTGACTCGTGTTCTTGCAGCTGTAGCAGTTACCAGGAAAGAAAAATAGTGAGTTTATTGACTTAAGAATATATAGGGACAGCAATATAAAAATCACAAGGGTTCTGAATCTTATTGTCATCATGATTATAATCATAATCATAATCATGATCATGATCATCATTGTTATTCTTATTATCATCTTCATCATCATCGTCATCATGATCATCATCATTATGATCATGATCATCATGATCATGATCATAATGATCATCGTCATCATGATCATCATCATCATGATTATCGTCATCATGTTCATTGTCATCATCAACATCATCATCATGGTCATCCTCCTCCTCCTCCTCCTCCTCCTCATAATTATGATCATGATCCTCGTCTTTGTTTTCCTCCTTTTCCTCATAATGATCATAATCCTCCTTCTCCTCCTCATTCGCATCAATATGATGGTTATCATCATTATCTTTATTATCATCATGGACATCTTTATCATCATGATCATGATCATCTTCCTCTTCATCACCATCATCATCATCATGATCCCCCCCTCCTCCTTCTTCCCCACCTCATTATCATCACCATATTCATTTTGTAATACTACGGAAAGCTTAGATCATTGTGACAAAGTTAATACGTCCGTGCAAGCTCCAACGTAGTAACGAACAAAAAGTTCATGAGATAAAAAAGTCAGTAAATAATTTTAAAAAAGACATTATCAATATCTCTATGATATTAAAGTTTTCATGAATCCCTTTGATCTAATATGCAGCTTTGTACGTGATGGATTGTAGGCTAGCGTATAGCATTTAGTATGTAATGACAACTGGTCTTGATGACAGATACTAAAAGGGACTTTTTACCAGGAATAGCATGAACATTGCCACTCACTTGTTTATATTGAACAGTACTACCTCCAATTTCATGATCAAGTTCAGCAGCCCAGTTGATGAGTAGCTGGAGATCATCCTAATCGGAAGAGCAATTAAACGTAAAGATATAATGTAACGATGGTAGGGAAATGCAGAAATGTACATTTTCAGTCTCATTTAAATACGGTACAATGCTTTCACATCCAATTTTAAAATCATATTCCTACCTTTCTAAAGTCTTCTGTACAAAAGTGGCAAATAAAACGACCAAGTAATCGTTTCCTTATAAAACACCTTACTTCCAG
Source organism: Alatinidae sp. Z8VKAUB7J3 (assembly GCA_010016025.2). Taxonomy (NCBI): domain Eukaryota; kingdom Metazoa; phylum Cnidaria; class Cubozoa; order Carybdeida; family Alatinidae; species Alatinidae sp. Z8VKAUB7J3. The sequence continues at coordinate 8,288 of JAAAKM020004134.1, read as the reverse complement.
GCAGTGCGGTAAAACGTGGTGATCGTAAAAGTCTGAAAGCGATAAAAGCTAATACTTAATATTCAAAGTTTACATTCAAAATAAATATTGTTAGTGTTTTCCTCCTTATTTGTCTTCAAAGAGTTCATTCATATGTAAGGAAAATGAATTAGTTTCATGTGCGTGCGTATACCTCACGGTTTGAGGTGAATCAGTACTAATTGACGCCCAGCCTCGTTTCCGTGTTAAATGGACAGGAAACATTTAGGTAGGGTTTGGTTTTTGTTACACATACTACGGTCTTGCCGGAAAGGGTGTATGACTGGTTTGTATTTTTATTTATCCCTGTTTGTAGAAATTGAATTAGAATCTTTTTAGTTGTAAAGTCAGACGCAATGACACGCAATGCTTCTATCTGCTGAGTCTTGGATCGCGTGAGTCCAACAAATATCTTGAACTAGCGAGATTTGCGGCATGAAGTTGCGTTAAGTACTTACTAAAATGTGGAATAATATCTATAACAGAAGACGGTTCTCCCTATTAAAGACGAAGTTTTGTCTATTTACTAACAAGCTTCCCCTGTGCTTACCTATGCATTTGCTTAAACTATTATGAGAAGTGTCGTTGTTGTTACCTTTCTGAGGAAATGCACGAGAGAAATATTCAATGAAAATACAAAACCGAACCCAGTGAGAGAGAGAGAGAGAGCTGAATCGAAGGCTACCCTTTTTATAAAAGTAGTTCTGCTGATTATTATCAACGAGTTACTTTGACAACACAATACTTTAACAAAATATGAAGGTAAAGAAAACACTAAAGTAATTTGCAATCACGAAGGGTCCAAAGATTTGATCATAGAATCTTTGTACAAAATAAAAGTTAATGACATAGTTGTTTCTAGACTTGTTCTTAGTTTGAGTAACATTATCAGTCATTACAAACGCGCTAATCTTTCTTAACAACCAAGGTTCTATGTTTTATTGACCTTTTTTTATTGTTCAAACTTTGATTTATTACCTTGTTCGTCTCCTTTCCTATCCAATAATGAAGATCCCATTTAAACCCATCGACGTCTTTCTTTGTCTGCAAAACAATAGTAATAAGAGAAAGATGATTATTTAGAAATTCCTTAGAGGACTCCGCCATACTACTACTATCAGACATCATCATCATATTAATAATCTATGCTTAACATTTCTGCATTAGAGAACCGATTTGGGGAATGGGAATATGCAACCTGAAGATTTCGTAACGCTCCCAGCAGAAGTTTATCGCATTTCACGAAAAGCAATATCAGTTTATCAAAAAGACAAAAACCTTTTGTATCACTGTTAGATGGCTTCTGACGGATTGTCATTAGCCGAAATAAAACTGTTTGGTTTTAGAAAAGTCAGGTTAAAAAAGATAGCATACAGATAATTAATAAGAAAATCGAAATGATAAAATCTTTTCCATCTTAAGATATGAAACATATGCAGCAGAGGTTAGGGCAACTTGCATAGTCAATGTCAAATACTGTAGGTGAAAAAATGCGTATGTGGTATATTGTACGAAACCAATGTAATTGAAGCGGGGTATTTAAACAAGGAGCTCTAGCATTAGATCTTTGTGTCAGAGTTGAAACGCTAATTGTCAGAGACTTAATAAAGTGCTTAAAGTCCAGGACAGCTATAAGGCCATATAAGGGACGATATGTATGTACGTATGTATGTATGTATGTATATCTTTTGCCATATAAATGAAAAATAGTTACAAAAACAAAATGAAATAATAAGTCAAAATTACATTTTTTAAGATTTAAATTATTTTACAAAATTAAACTAAATATTAAAGTCACTCTAACGAATACAAAATATCAGCAACAAAAAAAAAAGAAATTTTGCTCAAAACCCCTATTGATAAAGTTGGCAGGGGTAGCATTAAAAAGGTTCAGAAGACCTTGTTTCCATAATGGTCCCTTTATAGAGGTGTTAACAAAAGATTTTGCTCAAAAAGGAAAAGAAGAACTAAGGTCAAAGATACACCTTCTTGTGTTATGAATATAAGGCTGCGGGAAGCTTAGCAAAAGTAAAGGAGGATAAATAGCCCAGAATTTTGAAGACGAGGACAGATAGTCCGGATATTTTAACCAAATTTTTCAAGTCAAGGCAGAGGAGTCGCCCTCCGCATCTTCAGCAGTCGTCGGCCCCGTTTGCCATCTCTCCGTTTCAAGAGTTTTGCCGTCTCTTGCCATAACGAAGTTTTCCAGAAAACGACATACGTTTAACCATAAATTTCTTGCTCTGACGTAGATACTTACGAACTTTGAAAGGGGGGATATTATAGTAAATCTATATTGTACATAGGATCGTGGATAATAATTTTTACTTTTATTTACATTTATGGTGCTCTTGTGTGTGATAACCCTAAGGAGGTAAACCCCTCTGCCAGGTGGGCAACAGCAGTGATTATACTGTACAGTTTCTTTGATTTAAATGTAAACCTTTATCCCACTATCCTACGAAGACATCTTACAATGACGATGGATAATAAGTTATTATCATCTATTATTGATTGATCCACCAACAATACTCAAGAAATATCTCAATGGACTCACTCTGTTTGGATTGTTTAAGCAGGTTATGAGTACCAACATCGATTGGAAGTGAAATATCTGCCTGATGTTATTTCGGATTGATTAAAAGTATGTATTCGATTTCTATCACGTACCATTCTTACGCAATGAGGTAGTAATCGTAAATGCGATAGCCAAGACAAGATTCTGTTTGAGCGGTTTTCAACATAAAACAAAGATACAACTTTGTTGTCAATAGTCCATAGTGCATGGCATTGTAAACATTAAAACAGAGTAAATGCTCATATTTCAGAGAACAAAAACATAACAACTAAAATGTAAATTTTGTTGCTGTCAATCAAAGATCTTAGATGGCTTCCTGCTTTTTGAGATATTGACATGCTTTGATTACGTTGTCTGGTACAGTCATGTAACTGTCAACCAGCTTTTACACCACATAGATTTCTTTTACGTAACTCTTGCAAATGTGAGAGTTAGGATTTTCTATCAAGCGACTGATATAAAAGGATGATAGAGAAACTAAAACAAGTAAGACAGCTGATGAAAAATGTTCTACAGAATCTTTGACGTAACTGAGCTAGCTGTAGATAATGAAATGAGAGATCCTCAACAGCAACAATCAAATGAAGCTTTGGTGAGAAAATTCGTCTCAAGATTTTAAATTATAGGTATCTCTTTCTCTGTTCAGATTATGCAACTAATTAAACTGGATTAAACGTATTATGGAAATAAGAACAATAGAATTATCAAGGTATAAAATGTTCTTATATATCTAAAAGAGCTTTAAAAGGACCTAATTTTGTTGTTAATTATAACTGATGTAAAGACGGCTCATAATATTCTAGTTTTGAAACAAGATTAGCTAAGGCAAAAAGGAAAACGCATGGAGAGATTGTAAAAGGAAAAAACATTAAAAATAACAATCTACATCATATTTCTGTCCACTGCATGTAATATTTTTATTGCAAGTTTTAAACCACTCTTACGGTTAATCCAAGACAAACAGAGTAAAGATGCTGTATCTTCCATTGCAACCCATTACCTGGACTTGTGGATTGCCTCCCATAAGACACTCTAATGACAATGCTGAATAATACCAACTATGGATATCACGTTAATAGGAAAAGAACAGGCAATCTCTCTTGAATGGACGAATTTGAGAATTTAGTTCCTATCTACTGACGATGAATGCTGACTGATTAAAGAGGTATGTCAACAAGAAAAGATTATGAAACAATGATCAGTCCTCTAAGATGCTAAAATTTACATAACGGAATCAAACTTTTTCGTGGTCACCCAAAAGCAGGAATACTAGCATACAACAACATACTAGCAAAGAAAGTTATAATTGCAATCAAAGAACGAAAAAGATGGAAGAAAAGTTAATGGGACGCAAATATCCCGAGAAGTTGATGACTTACGTAGATGTCGAACAAGCAAAAAAACAATCCATGGCTGAGAAATTGTTAGCTGAAAGAGAAAGTTTAATTATAGTTGCACAAGACTAATCCCTAGGGAATTCGATGTTATCAACAACGATTTCTCATAGAGTGGAATCAGTTAATGTCTTAAAAATGCAAAACATATGTAGCGACTGTTAATAGTAGGTTGTGTAAGTGATTGGAATGCAGTAGTTGGAGACAAAGAATAAAGAAAATTGTTGGACCTCACGGATTAGTCAACCAAAATGCAGGGAAGACAAAGATTGTAAGGTTCTGTCAATGTAAAAAACTTCATATTCGTAACACATGGTTTCAGTACTATGCAAGAAGAAGATACACTTGGAAAGACTAAGAAAAAGTGATTCCGAGGTAGAACAGATTGAAAGTAAAGGATTCAGAGCGTCCAGTGTCCTATGTCTTTGACGCTATGCAGTTTAGAAAAAAAGCTGTTCTTACATTTTGACTGTATTGACTATATCACTATGAAATCAGATTAAAAATTCCAACGTTTATTCTTCCTTGGCAGACAATTATTTGATTCAAACCAGAAATTCCCAAACGTCTCTGTATTTACGCAATCGTTGCCATCCTTCCTAATTACGTAGCAAGTATGCCTTTTGTTGTTTGATGAAGCATTCTACTTCTAAATTCTTACTAATAAATCGCTTGTTATGAGAAATGCCTTTATTAAATAATTAAGAGACCTCTAATTAAAATAATGGAAATATTTAAATTTTCTTGCTTTCTAGCATGTGTTGATCTAAAGCTACTAGCAAAGATTGAACTAGCAATTTATATACATGCGTATATGCTTACTTTTCTTTGCTAAGGTAATAATGACAGCAGAACTGCTGTCCCCAAAGTTCTCTCGAATTGACGCCTTACAAGAATGTTGCGTAAGGATTCCCCTTGAGTGTATTGTGGCCTGAAGAAATAGTCCATGAGATAATTACCTTCTTAAATTCCTACAGACTTTGCTGTTATTTGTTAAAAGGTATGCAAAGCTGTCCAGTAGAATAAGAATCCAAGTTGGAGTTTAAGTTTATTGTTCATTGCTTTGCACTTAATTGTTTTCTAAGACGAAGTGTCCCAAAATTGTCCAAAAGCAAGAGGAAAATATTGTTCGCTCTTACATTTCTTCTCTTTTGTCCCAAAACTAGGGAGATATGAGCATGAAGGTACCAAAACACGATATTTAATGTATTTTTAAGAAGCATATTTCTATTAGTCTGATTAAGAATATGAGGAAAACTAAACATGATCGTTTTCCAAGATAATATTAAGTAAATTAGTATGAAATAGCCTACGGTTTTAAAAGGACTCCTTAATTTTACAATGATTGTCATTTTTCTGTCTTAGACTAAGTTATAAGAAATGACCAACAAATGTAGCTCTTGTTATTTTGAATTGTGCAAAAAAGATTATTGGTATCTTTAGTGTTACTTTCCATGTTATTTGAGTTCAGTCAATTGTGTAACGGCCATTTGTCTGGTCACCTCCCTACCACAAAGATAACGGGGTAACTGATTAAAGCCAGCCTATCAAAACATTTTACGTAAAAATATGGACCATTATTTCTATTTATCGGACAAATACTACATTGAAAACGAAATGAGCGGAATTGAAATTTTTGGAAATTTAGTATTGCTCTAAATTGATCATGGGCAATTTTGCCTTGCTCGAGGATATTTTACTGAGATTGTTTCATTTCATTAAGGTCTAATTTCTATTTCAATATTGCCATTCTGAAATTCGAACTAGTAATATAAACGTTGTTCGCCTGATTGATACCGTGACGGGTCATGTGGACCTTTAATGAAACATTAGTGCCTCATTGTTAGGTTTTGGATCTCACTACGAGATTTTGATTCGCCTACCAAGGTAGATTGCAGTAACAGTAAAGCAAAAAAGTCGACTTGACTACACATCACAAACTTGACGTACTTACTTAACTTGAAAGCTTAGGCCTTTGTTTTGGCTCCTTGCTCTCCAATGTAGGCCTACATGTCTTCGCCCTCCAGGGCGGTTTCCAACATTTCTCTCGACAGTTGTAAGTGGCAGTTAAGTGTCTTGTCTGATCATATCTGTCCATCTTTTCTTGGACACCTTCGTAAACGTCCCTGTGAAAAATCTGGCTTGTATACTTGATTTGATAGGCTTGCGACAAACGTTTGTCGCATGGTTTCAGTGACAGGTTTCTCTACACCAGTCAGTATCCGGATAGTAGCATTTTGGATGCTGTCCATCCTCGTCTTGCCGATCAAGGCTTGCAGACATTTCATTTTCCAGTTTCCCAGCATCTGTTTGTGCCAGTGTCCATGTTTCACACGCATAGACGGCAATGGGTAATGCTAGAGCATTGTATAGTCGCGTTTTCAGTTGCACAATTTCAGATCTAGTCATATTGCTCCACATGTGCCATACTCTTACGCTACCCAAGAAGGTAAATTCATCAATGGTGTCAACAGGCTCATTTCCAATAAGAATTTGGTGAGTAGCAGCAGTCATTACTTTGCATTTATCGTTAATCCCCGTTTTTCACATACTTGTCGCAATTCTGATATTGCCAGCTTTATTTTTTTGGATAAGAGGGAAAGAAGTGTTGTATCATTTGCGTATCTAACACAGACTGTCAGCGATTCGTCAAGATTCGTCAGCCAATTTAAGTTCTTGTGATGGACATGTTTCTTCTAAGATCACAAATTCAAAGATAAAGAGGACGATAGGATACAGCCTTGACTCACTACTATAAGTACTTTGAAGCATTCAGTCAGTTTACCATCCATTGCGACTGCGCATTTGGTATTGCATTTAGTTTCTTGACGATACTCGCTTTTTTATTTGCTTACACCTATGCGACACAACAGCCCCCATAGGGGTGTTCTCCAAACCATGTCAAAGGCTGACTAGAAAGCTATGACTGGATATTAATCGGTACATTATGTTCTTTTACCTTTTCAAGGATTGTCTTATTACAAATATAATATCAATTGTTCCTCTGTTATCACGAAAACCAAACTGACTGATGAATTTTTCACTTTGTTTTTTTACTCGTTGCAAACTGATGTGATTGAACGCTTTTCCTGGTATCGAAAGCAACGCAATAGCTCGGCACTTACTTGGGTCATGTCTAGAACTTTTCTTGTGGGTTGGTGTCAATCATTTTTGACCTTTCTAGTGGAGGCCTTTTCTTATCCCAAATCTGTTGAAACACCATAAGGAGGAATTTCCACATGTCTTCCCCTCCGGCTTTCAGTACTTCAGCTGTTATGTGTCAGCTCCAGTAGATTTGTTGTTCTGTAAATCTCTGTGCACCATCAACAACTTCGTCAGGTTTAATAGGTGGTTCGTCACTTACATCTTTGTCAATTGCAATTGCATTATCCTGGCAAGGACACAGGTTTTTCTAAATTTATGAGTCTTAGTAATGCGGGTGTGCCTTTTACCATTTTTTTCGATAGCACCGATGGATGATAGCACCGATGGATGATAGCACCGATGGATGATAGCACCGATGGATGATAGCACCGATAGATGATAGCACCGATGGATGAAAGCACCGATGGATGATAGCACCGATGGATGATAGCACCGATGGATGATTCGGAGCTAATGTGGCGACTAGAGAAATTGAGTATGTTAACATTGGAGGCCACCTAGACCAGTTGGTAGGGAACACGCCCCGATCCTCGTTAGTGACATATTTTCTCTTTCCGTGGTGTTGTTTTCGAAACTTATATTATGTCTTTACAGAATATTAGCTAATACAAACTGGTAAGGGACTTTAATTTGGCCCTCTAAATACTAACGATTACAGAATTATGAAACAAATAGTTTAACTGACATTAGATTTCTGATACCCTCGAAGTCACTTTCAAAGATAAAAGGAGAATTTTCTTGGTTCCCTTTAACTTAGAGAAACATTTGCTTAGTAACAAAAGAGTAATACCTCCGAAGACACCGAATATATCATATCCTGATTTTATTAAAGCGTTTATGCAATAAAACTCGTGTTAGATGAATTATATGCGTGTATCATAAGCTGTAAATTAGCATAGCTGCCCAGCCCCCAATGCCAGAGGGCACGGATTAGATTTCCTCGACAAGTAATGGTGACGCCAACAAGTACTCTGTGATCTAATAAAAGTTTCACGTATGTGGGTACTATGCTATCCCTTGCCAAGGAGGAATGTACTGCGTAAAAGCAGCATCAATAGAGGAACTATTTATCAAGAGAATGGCTTTGACACTAGCAGGGGACAAAATTTACTTCTCATGTATTACAAATGCTG
>JAAAKM020004133.1:0-11937 GCA_010016025.2 Alatinidae sp. Z8VKAUB7J3 | reverse complement strand
ATTTGCAAGCTATTGTGGTAATGCTCCACTCTTTGAGAATTATATATATATATATATATATATATATATATATATAACTACTTACAAACTGTTTTTGCAGTGATGATTTTTATTGTGGCTTACGTGTGATTCATATTGTATGTAAAATAATTGTTCTACTCTGTTAATATATATATCTATATATGTATTCTTTACAGAAAGCGAAGCGGGGTGCAGATGACAGTAATGAAGCAAGCCAACCAGCAGGTAGTCATGAATTATTGCATATGTATGAATCTTTTGGATTAGATATTCTGTGTGTACACACAGTTTCAAGGGAAGTCATAGCTCATGCATTTTTCTTTAGCCTTTTTCTGCTCTTCCAGCTATTATACATTTTTAATGTTTATGAGCTGAGCAGAAGACTATGAGGATTAGTATGTGAATAAAAGTATTATCACTCTTGTAACCACCTATGTATGCTAAAATTTTAAATATATACATGATTTTGTAAGTGGGATTAGTTGCCTTTCCCAGAGTGAAGTGAATTTAAAGCATTATATGCATGCTTATATCATTGAATGGTAATGGAGAGGGCTTTGTAAAATATCTATAGCTACACTATAGATAGAGCTAGTTTGTGGTCTAGTGTGAAATCTCCTGGAGCTCATTTGCAGGATAAATAAGACAGAAAGTGAGGCCAACAAGGAACAACTAAATTCTCTCTATATAGTATAACCTATAAGGCCAATGTGTTTAATACCAAGTATCTATATACCATATATTATTATGAATGTATTTATTCAATTTCCAATTTAGAGAAAGTAAGAAGAAATAATGATGAAATTGGGTAAGTATTTGTGATGTTTTATTAAGTCAGTTATTTATGGTATAAAGTTACTGTTTGTTAAATAAAACAAAAGCAGTGTTTCATTCAGTGAAACTGCTGGTATCCAAATGAATATGCTCATGACAACAGAATTCTTCCCAAATTTTGGATAAAGAAGTTCGTGCAATACATATATATAAGGTTTCTTTTAATTTAATTATGCTAAAATATTCATTTTACGTACATCTTGATTCAAGTTCCATATTTCATGACCTAACAACTGATTTTTACACAATCAAGCTAGCTTTCAGGAAATTTACCTCACAACTTTTACTTTTCAAGTGCATTATCCTCCAACTTCTTTCTTTTGTTAAAGGATATAAACTTAAGTCATCCCTTGATCATGCAGTTATATGAGGGAATAAATGTGTAGAAAGCCTCACAATCAGCAAAAGTGAGTGATTGAGTGGCAATATTTTAATAGGATATCTGCCACATCATGCAAAAATGGGTTCCTGCAACCTTCATTTATAAACTGAAGAGATCTTAATGTGTTTTTGCTCAAGATTGCCTTTTATGAAAGGCAATAGCTATATGTTAATTAAAATACATATGTGTTAGTCTGTTATCTAGGATTCACATATAATGTAAAAGTTTGAATGAATTACATACCTGACTACAAAATGACCATCCTGATAATTGCTATCAGATTTCCATAGTACCCATTCAGAATTGTAAGCTTACTTTAAACTATATTATTATTCTATTTGATAGGATTGACTTGGACGGTGCTACAAGGACAAGAAGGAGACCCAAAAAGATTAAAAAGGAAGATGACACAAGGTTAAACAGAACAGTTTTTGTAGGGAATGTTTCACTAACCACTACAAGAAAGGTAATGAGTTGATATGCATACCTCAGGTAGAATGCTGTAAATGCCTAATTGTGACCAAATTAAGAGTTAGACTCACAATTATCTCAGGTTGTTTCTAGCCTCTAAAAAGCAGGCTCACAATGATTTGATGTTGCTTCTAACCACTAAGAATTATTTATTTCTATAACCTGTAGACACAAATCTTAAAATGATGTGGATGGCACATGATGCCTGGTGGATACATGATAAGTGTGTTAGATCACGAGATAAAGATATATGATATCTGACAACCAATGTTATGATGTACATGGGCATGATATGTATTATAGTTAATGCATGACCACATCATTAATAATTTCTATTTCAATGTTCTTTAAATTTAGTCTTCAAATCATTTCAATCTTGTATGAATCTGATAATGCTCTGAGTTCCAGACTCACATTGTCCCAAATCTAGCAAGTGGGTTTAAAAGCATTCTATTCCAAACAAATAGTTAGGTTTAAGAGTTATTGAAGTCTAAGATGGCGATGCTAAAATTGCTGATGTATCAAAATTTGTAGCAATTAAAAAACTGTCATGGCAAAAAATTGGCTGTTGCAGACTGTGTCAAAATTGATGCATGAGCAGTAGACCACATCTTTTCTGGAGACAAACATCAACAGACTCTCAAACTACATCAGTGACATCACAGTGAGACCTGATGAGGAACTGAAGATGAGATGGCTACCTTTATTGATTAGATGCTTTTTATTATGTATGATTTGAATAGTAAGTAGATAGTATTGGTTTCATGGATGTAGTGACGAAAAGCAAAATTTCTGTTGAGTTTTGTTGTTTTCTATAGAGTTCTTGACAAGATATATTGTTCACTTTTGAGCAGATAAAAAAGTAAATAACATGTACACTTCTGAGCCTGTAATAAAATATGAAACTGATGGTAAGTTTCATTAGAAAACACAGGGGTCTTTCCAAGGAGACAATGTTGCATTCGACTGAAAATTACTCAAGATTATATTAGATCAATGTATTAGGCTACTTCAATTTTCTGATCTGAGCGGTTCAGCTGCAAGTTTGCATTTATAACGAGATCAAAATATCTTACAATAAATCTCTTATATGCAGTTATACAAAAGCAGCTAATGTTTAGCATGTTTTTCTGCAAGGCTAGGTTTTAACTTGGTAAATACACTGCAACCTTTAGTGTCCACAGTCAATTTTTCTCTTCTAGTATCTAAGATTAATGTGACATCATCAACTTTTCCATAGAAAGTGTTGGAGAGGTGTTGTGTCCAGCCCTCTTCTTTTGCATTAAGATGATTTCTATTGGACAGTTATTGAATGGCCTTTTTATCAAGGTTGATTCATCATCGCATTCGTCATCAATTAGATTCTCTTATTAGTTGCTAGTTGATAGTTCAGTGAATATATGAGTCTTACTGTTATAGAAAACTGGAGTCTCTGTTGAAATCCATATTGATTATGATTTCTTAGTGCCTGCCTGCTAGCCAGACAAGCAGTATAAGAGATCTATTAGGATTGAGACTCTCGTGTCGCTTAGCACATTTCCAATACATGTCCTCTGTAGTTAAGTATTTATTTTGAGCCATAAAAGTTATGTTCTCCCATAGTATAGGAGATTACTGAGATCCACTTCTAGGCCAAACTAAATCTTAAGATTTACACTCAGAGAATCTCTTAGACTTTAATGATCTGATCCCAGAAAGGATTATTATAATCACTTGCTCTTTGCAATTTATCACAGCAAAATTAGTCTCTATGTCAATTTATGTTTGATGTTTATCAATGCACATGCCACGTTTAAAAGGGTTTTGTAGAATTGTTAGGGCTGAGGATGGACTGAGGGTCACCTGAAAATTTATAAAATGTTAAATGACAGAGATTCAATTTTTTGCCATCTTGTGGTATTTGCATTGAGTCTTTTTTATGATGGTCAACTAAATTTGCATAGAAATTGGTAAAATTAGGGCTAACAAAAATGTTTGGTGGTTTAACTGTTTATTTTTAAGCTGTTTCAATATCAGGCCAACTCCTTCATCAGAGTCTTTGTTAAAGAGAATGCTCATGGACATTGCATAATTTTGTACATCACTAAAGATCTTGAATGTAGTGGGCACCCAGTTCGTCCAACAATTATTAACGCCTTTCTGGGTCTACATAGTAAAACTGAAATATATTATGTAAACATGTCCAAAGAGTTTCCCTTTTAAAATAAGGTATGTGTATTTACATGCTCTTACATTGGAGGGAACTAGATGGTTAATCCCCCTTCTGGTCAGAATTTAAGCCAACTCTTGGATACCACAAAGATAACATGAACCCAAGATTTATATGAGTTAAACCCAGTGGAATCCATCAGAACCCAGCAAAAACCAAGCAGAAACCCAAGAGAAACGCAGCAGAAGCCCAGCTGAAAACTTAAACCCAGATGAACCAGGCAGTGAAGTGGCTTTAAACCCTGTTGACTCATGCTTATAACAATAGAAGAAGAAATGCTGAAATAATGAATATGCTGTGGAACAAAAGAGTAGAAGGCCTGTAGAGCTGCACTCATTTAATAAATTTAATGCACAAATACTGCTTCCAAGCACTGGACTTAGGCAAGTATTATTTGTTGGGAGGTGGGGGTGGAGTAAAACGCAGAATTCTGTACCAAAAAGTGATTATTTGAACAAAGAGTCTGAATAAATGTTGTTTTTACAGACTCTTTTTCGTATTAAATTTACAAACATTTGAATCACTGACCGCCCAACCACCCAAAGAGCTTATGTGATAATGATGTGTGAAAGATAATGGTATCCAACATTCTTCTGATGCTAAAATCTTAGTGCCTCCATGAATCCAAGAGGCATTATCCTTTTCTTCTTCTTGTTAGAGTCTACCAGTCAGATAGCAAAAAGTCACACAGGCAGTATAAGATTGTTGTAAAGTGCACACTGGTTATATTAATCAACAATAACGAAACAAAGGAAAGATCATTTGGCTATACTAGAACCAATTGATCAATATGTTTTTAGCTTAAAGCTTGTCACACTCGTAAGGTTCCTTCATTTTATGAGCTGGCCCTTCAAGAGTGGTATCCATAAAGAAATGTTGTAAACGAAATCACCTGCAAACATCATTACTGTGAAAGACTGGATGATGTTCTGTGCTCTCCTACTGGCAGACCAATACAAAGAAGTTTGTTTTCAACACAGGCTATTAACGATTAGAAAATTGCTAAATTCACGTCTTAAATTCATCTTTTGGTTTAGTTTTGTCAAAGCCATTTACAACTTTTGCCTTTGCCCTTTTGGAAACATTTCAAATGTGTACATTTTACTTTTGATTATTTAGATTATCAATGAATAAGAACTCAGCCAGATTATACTACACCCTCTCTGGTACTAGCAGGTACTACCAGGTACTACACCCAAATCTTTTTGCTCTTCCAGTTTAAAGTTAGTGGTGCTAGTCCTGCTTTTTGTACTCCAAAATTAATTGATCAGGTATCACCTTTTATTTTTAGGAGTTAAACAAGCATTTTGCAAAATATGGAGAAGTCGAAACTGTAAGGACAAGATCATTGGTATGTATGAAGAATGAACTCATTGCACAATTTTCACTCCCCTTTAAATACGAGTTAGTATTGCCATAGTAATATTGATTGCCCGGTATATAAAAAGAGATGGAGCAAAAGGTCAAAAATTGAGCCAAACTGTGTATCTCTATTCTGTTGTTTATGCACCTAAACTACAGCCCACTTTTAATTTCCTCCTGGCCACTATAGGCTTGACTTCACTATTGAATTTCATTTGAAAGTCAAAAGTTCAATTCGTAGTTTCTTTTATGAATACAAGGAACTATGGAAAGAACATTAATATTTGTGGCTCTAGTTATTTCCCTCTGAGTATTAACATTGACCTCTCATTATATCACTGATGTGCAACCTTTTTAAAAGCAGCCATTAGGTGCATTGTTGGCATTCATACTACAGGGCACATTCAGAGCGGGATCCATTTAGAAAGTTTTGAGAAGAACATAGATGTGAAAAGAATGCTTCAGAGCATTTAGACCTCAACCTTAGTAATCAGCACAAAAGATCATGCTTTTCTGTCATGAATGTTGCCAGACTACTCTGAATATTATGACCTTGTTACTGATGTGACGTTTGTACGTTGAAATTATTTGCTCATCATTCACAGTCACTTTTTAGTCCTAGTGTATGAGCCATGCGCCATTTTAAATAAGTTGTTTTGGTTGAGATTATTTAAAAAGCATTTATTCACATTTGTTTACTCTTTCACAGAGATAATGAATTAGCACCCTAGTTTTACTGTTTTACTTAGTTTGTTGAGGCAAATATATAGAATTGCATTTCTTGGAACTGTAGCAGAGAAACCCATTAATTTACTGGCATGGTATGGCTTCACTATATTCTGTTATTAGTCACTTAACCAAAGGTTAACTGTTTAATGCTGTAATTATATAGAGAGCAATTAATATTACTGGTGATATGCTTTAAGTTTATGGAAGTATTGGCATTGACATTTTCCATAAACGTGATGGTTTTTAAGGAGGATCCTCATCAACACAATAGCAGCATCTATTTCCTGGTATTTTTTTTCAGCCCGTTGCAAATCCTAAACTACCACGAAGAGCTTGTGCTGCAAAGTAAGTAATGTTATCTTTATCTGAAGAGCATTTGTGAGAATAAATGTACTAGGACTGTTAAAGCATTAATTGTGAACTTTGAAAGCGTGGTATAAAATAAAGTACTTTACCTTGTAGCAATTTCATGGGTACCCAAATGTTTATATAGCAATTGTCCTTTACATATGCAATATTGATGTTTATACAGTAGTAGTAGAAATCATTTGTTTAGCGAGTGGTCAAGGATTTAATTCCTGCATTGAGTGTGAGTTTTGTTAGATTCATGATGCTAATTTTTTCCACCTCATCCAAGTTACAACAATTAGTGTAGAATGAATTGGTAAACGAATTTGAAGGATCTATACAGGGCTAAACACTTACAGTAGCATATTAGGAGACACTATAAGATAAGTAACTGATATTGTGATATTCAACACCCTTGGAAGATACGCAAGTAGTAATTATGCTTGAATTGTGGGGATCGTACCCTAAAATTGATCTTCAAATAAACTGAAAGATGTCATTGGCAGTGGGCAAAGAAAACTGTTTATTCTTACAAGCGGTTTAATTAAAAGGTAATTTTAAAGGAAGTGTCGTTTTGTTGATATAAAATTACAGACTACAACAGAAACGGATTTGTTCCTACGATGTACGCTGCCGATTAGTTAGGTTGGTGATGTATACAAGATGTTACTGATAAAGTCAAGTAATATATGCCGTCTATATTGAAATAGTGTGAGATTCTCTCCGAGTGATAAAGTGAAATACAATTAACTGTACTAAATAGTAAAGCAGTAGACTTGGAAATTTGCTTCAAAGATAGGTGAAGTATCCGGTTTTTGCCAAGAAATGCACTATGCACCAGTTTTAAGTGACATAATATGCATTCCACTTACAAACATATATCCTACATTGGCTTAATTTCGAAGAAATATTAGCAGCCATCATAGTATAGAGTTCATCAGCCACTTTAAAAATGTTGTAAGGTAACAACAAAACAACAGAAGTATTGAGTGTGCACTTAGTTGTTAAGATTTCTATTAAGATTACGTTTTCCGCCCGGAATATTGATTGGCTTATTTTGATCTGTGACAACTGTGATGTTTTGTTTTTACTTCATGTTTTTTTTCCTTCGGTCCAAAAGAAGTAATATGACCAATAAGTAGCAGAAAATTTTACTGAATGTATGTTTTGCCAGACGTGTTTTGGAAACCAATCAATTTGTATGTCTTTGACAGCTAAATTTGTATTTCTACAAGCTCGCCAATGTTTTTGGTTATGTTCTTCACAATAGCTATGAATATATCTTTTAGAAAAATGTTTCATAAAGAACGCAATTCTATGAACTCCTACATTGTCTTTGCGGATGAAACCAGTGCAATAGAGGCCTTAAAGAGGTAAGAAGAATTGTGTGGTTTATTTGCTTAAACGTACTAAAATGGTCAGTCTTACTAATGCGCAATGTACCATTCCATTGGTATATACTTTGTTATCATCTGAGTTCTCTTTCAATCTTTCTTGTAATCCAAGATTTGTGTATCAAAAGTATTTTTAGAAGCAATAGTTCTTGCGTTTCAGCTTTTTGTTCGTCAGGAATTAATCACCCTAGGATCATCTTCCAATTTCCCGTAACTGTTCTGCAATGTGCCTTGTGTCTATGTCATTATTGGTTGAGAGTGATCGGTTTTTATACTTCGAAGGCAGGTTATGTACAGTGTAACTGTGTTTTTAAAAGTATTATGATGGTTACATTGACGGACTGCATTTTAAACCCCCACAGTCCTGAAACTATCTCATTGTGTTAGCTACACCATCAGCATCATGTATTATGGGCGTTAGAAAAACGTAATGGATTCGGCCGTCGTTTTTTTTGGAAGATTTGTGATTTTTGCATTTTATTTCATTTTTTCCTCAGCAACGGTGACGTCCTTGGTGGAAATTACTTGCGGGTGGATATGGCATCAGGGTCGAAGGTAGTTTACTGAAACATTTCATTTTTGGCCTGCGCTGTTATAGCCAAATCAGTGTCGCATGCAGACGGTCCGAAGAGCACAAGCGCATTGCTTTGAGCTGGCATGCGTCCTTACCATTATTGCCTTATCAGTACATCCCATTTTAAGCCCCAAGGTCCGTTATTCTAATATTGTGAACTTTCTACATACAGTCTATCTCGAAAATAAAAGTTGTATGCTTTTACTTACCTGTTACTGATTAGGATTGACTTTACAGTTAAGTAGAAACATACACATGTTTTACTACTTGTACTATTACCCTAAGTGATAGATCCGTACCGCATCGTATATTTTAAATTGAATAACTCAATAGAATCTGTTTAAAGTCACTCTAGGTCACTTGAACGCTTCAGGTATACATAACAGGCAGTGCCCTGTAATGCACTATCGATTCTTCCTCAGTGATGTTTGTATCGTCTAGTTGAGACCGTGCCATCAATGCCGTTCTTTGTAATACTCTTTTATCGAATTCATTAAACATTATAGAAATCATGCAATCTGGAAAGACGGAACGACTGTAGGCTTTGAATGCGTAAATTTACGTACTATGAATCAGCTGATTGTGCCCGAAGTGACTTATCAGATGCTGCTCCTGTTTTCATACTAACTGAAATTTTCGGAGATTCCTTGGCCTCGTGTGCTTATGTGCTCATGTACTATGTGCTTAGAGATAATAATCCATTGCCTGACTATTCTTTTTGTTCCAGGATTGATAAAAGAACATTAACAGACCCAAGAACTTAAACGACACCACCATGTACTTTGTCGATGACAGTAACAGATTGAGTCACTTAAAGCTCACTTTATATGCCTTTATTGTAGAACATATACTGCTACAAGCATCGAAGAGTTGTAGTAAACCTTATTAATAATTAAAACATTTATAACCTTTTTTTAATATTTTTATTTTAAGGAACATGACCATAGCAAGTCAATTTTTGTAGGAAATCTTCCATTTGGTAAGTATTAGTTTTATGAGAGAATCTGTAGTTCTATTTGTGTTTAAATTACTTACTTACAAAAGATACCAGTCCTTCATAACATCGTCTCGTTACATTTAAGATTGCATCTATCATACATGCTATCATACATCATAATCATGTATCTTAGTGAAGGTAAGAAATATTGAGACAAAATAATTGGAAAACTTCTGTGTAATAATTCTGTTTAGTATTAAACTTTTCCATTAAACCATTTTAAGATCCAGTTAAGTATAATCACCTCAATTCCCTCATATTTAATTTACAATAATCAGTTTTATTATTTAACGCCATTTACTTTTACAGTGGCGCAAGAAAATGAACTACGGAACCACTTCTCAGAATGTGGAGAGATCGCTGATGTGAGAATAATTCGAGACAAGGCCACTGGCGTTGGAAAAGGATTTGGTTATGTATGTTTCCAGGTACGTATCTTGATACGACCTTGTTTGTTGGCGTTGATGAGAATGCCTCTGTCCTTCGTAGAAAGCAAGTGACCCTTGCACTGGATGCATCTGCTTTCTGTAGGAAGCAGGGGAACTTTGCACTGGTCCGGAGGTACGGTTTACTGCTTTTAGTCGTGTTTCAATACTGAGAGATAGATCATTAAATTATTAAGACAAAAATGCAATTATGTCTAGCATCATTGTGATTGCATGTTTACCTTCCTAGAGTAGTATCTTAAAAGTAGAGTTTTTAGCGAGTTAACTTTTACGTTTTTCTTTATCTTGCGACGTAGTTTCTGTGTCGTGTGCATATTATTAAATTTGTATATGTGCAGATGCGTTGTTGACTAGCTTCATGAAATGAATAACATCGATGCGGTATTTACAATTAAGGTAAAATAGAAGTAGTTTGATGGGATCAATTTGTAATAAAACATAAATGACTGATTTCTGGACATTCGCGAGTTCAATTAAAATTTAAAGCCGGAATTTTTAGATTGATGAGAGACAAATGTAGAAAGATAAAATAAAAGTACGGCAAGGAGAGAAATGGACAACAAAACATTTCCAGAACAATGGCCGTTCTCTTGCTTCTACTTTCTTGAGCAGGTCATGTTTATTAGTACTACTCATGAAATGTTTGCAGGTCCAGTTATCAAAGCAGTGCAGGTCCAGTCATCAAAGCAGTGTACTCCAGGGACATAAGGACCTCGCGGCAGATAAACTTAAATGATGTCATGTTCGTCATATGGAATTAAGTAGTACAATAATTTATGGTTCACTTAATCGGTTAAAAATTTCCGTCTTTAGTCTAGGGATGGAGTTACATTTGCGTTGAAGATGAATGAAACTGAATTCAAAGGAAGACCGTTGCGGACCTCAAGATCTGTTGATCCCAAAAAGAAGAAAGAAAGGGGGAATGACTTAGGCCCTAAGAAGAAGGCAAGGTGGCGAGATTCAGGAGTACAAAAGAAACAAGGATTAGGCGGCTCTGGGATCAAAAAGAAAGAACGATGGCGTGATTCTGGGGTTAAAAAGAAAGGACGATGGCGTGACTCAGGAGTTCAAAAGGGGGAGAGATCCCGGAATTCTGAAGATAAAGTTTTAAGTAAGTATTTTTTGTCCCTTTGTCTTCATAACGTTCTAGTCGATAACAGTTATGGCAAAGTTCCTTACTACTCCACGAAATTTAGAAGTTACAAGGATTTCGTTTCTAATAGATTCAAATCAAGGTTTTTGCCCTTTAAAGGAACATGCTTTTGGTCCATGGACCTGATTAAATTTTATTTTTACTCATTTCAAAAATACCAAAGCATGAAAGCATCATTTCAAATATACCAAAGCATAAAAGCATCATTTCAAAATCCTCTTTTATTTCCATGGCCCCAAACGGCTGGGTAATGGCTTATTACTTTAGAACAAGTTAATAAAGCTAAACAACAATTTTGATGCTGGACCTTTGAAAAATATTAAACCTTTTTCATTAGCATATTTAATACAGGTGTAATTGCGACATTGACTGTGCGCTGCTAAAGACACGCCGTTTGTGACACATTATTATTGCCTTTTATTATATTTGTGGTATTAGGTTTTACATTTAGATTCGTACTACTAAGTGCGACAAGAAATTTTAGTCGTTGGATAGGTAACATACAGGAAAGAGATCGTAGTATTCAATAGATTTAATGCTTTTCTTCAATTTTAGTTTTTAGGAAATTTGCAAGGTAAGTATCGGTACACCTCAAGAAATCAGAGGTGGCAAAATAGTAGGTATAACTTTAATTGAAATTTAGGAACATATGATTTTGAGTATTCAATGGTATATAGTGATTCTTTTCCTCTCTTGCTCGATGTTTTGGGCAAGACTCCGGTATCATGCCCAAGATTAACACTGTTTAGATAAACCTATAATTACGCCCAGCCCCATATGACCTTGCTTCCTGTTTTTTTCTTGATGTCAAAGGAAAAATACAAAGCATCTATGTCCTTTGCCATCTATGCAGCATGACTACTGTAACGGTAATTCCCCTCAGTAGTTTTACTAACTTAGTTTCCTGTATTTTTAATTGTTGTATTACTGTTTACTTTTGTTCTTGGTATTTGTCCAATAGTATCTCTTGTATGTGCTAGTCATGTGTGCTGTACCTTCTGTACGTCATTATTTCAC
>JAAAKM020004131.1:0-11937 GCA_010016025.2 Alatinidae sp. Z8VKAUB7J3 | reverse complement strand
TTCAACAAGTACATCTAGAAATGACAAGGAACAATTAATGTCTTCATATTCTATGGTGAAGGATAAGGAAGAATGAAGTGAGGAAAGTTGTGAATAGAATTCTTCGACGGAGAAGGATGATGACACACATTGTGAGGATGGAAATATGGCAAAACAATCATCAACATACCTTCTGTAATACAGACAGTAGTGCTTTCACGTCATTAAAAAGACGTGATTCATGAAAACCAATGAAAATATTTGCTAATGTAGGGCAAATAATTTAGTCAGTCAATGAGTCTTACATTAACCAGATTCAAAAGTTACAGGGTGATTAATGATAGCAACTGTAGTATTAGTCTCTTGTATTAATGAAATTAAATTATTAAAAATAACAAGGAAGTTTGTTATTACAGTGAGAATGTGAGCACAATTCTACTTACTTACTTTCTGCACAGTGTGGCATCTTTTCCCAGCAATTGGGGTTCGACACCTTGTTTTCTCTTCAGTGGAGAGTGCATGGCTCTTTCTAGTCAACATAATCAGCTGATTGTTCTTCCTTGATCTTCAGTGAAGCAATAATGTTGTCCAGCAATCGCTTTTTGAGCACCTACGGGATTCCCTTCCCCCTTCCAAAGATAGTATTCTGTAAGGCCATGACTCTGGGTCCAATCTTTTAACATGGCCACACCATTTCAGATATTCATACCTGAGGACATATTCCAAGGATGGGATCCCAAGGTGAGCTCTCAAGTCAGTCATTGGAATTTTGTCCATCTTTGTGGCACAGACCATGGTGTTATCATTCCTGACTAGTCTTTGGCAATTATCCACAGTTACTGCCCATGTTTCACATGCATGAAGCGTAACACCACTAATATTGGCAATATCACCAATATCTACTCATATTTTGTAATAATATCCAAAAAGAAATGTTAAATGTACCACCCATGTAATCGTTTGTTGGATTTGTATAATTTAGTCGAGAGGATCAGTGATCGCGATTTGCAACGGTGGTCCAATTCTAACCGCAACTCATATCATTCAATAGCTTATTGTCTCAGGAAAACACTGGTATTTGTTTATCTATCCAATCATGTTGGAATAATGAGAGAATGAGCCAATAGTGAGTGTCATGTGCACGTGATGCTGGGCTTTTGAGGCCAAAATACTACTGTAACCCACAGGTGACGATGGGCTTTCCTGCAGTGAAACCGTCCATCATGTATACTGGACGATGAGCAACAATGAGTTAAGTGTGGATTTCACTCTGGCTGTTACTGCATCTGTACACCCTCCCATATCTCCAACCATATCCCTGAGATCGCCACAGCTCTTCTTATGGTGCTCTCCACCCCAGCGCTTTTCACATGGCCAAACCATCTTAATCTGTTCTTTTGTAGCCTTTTTCTTTTGAACCTCCTCACTTGGTCCTGCAAACTTTTTCTGGCCATGTATCTCAGCATACTTCTGTCTGTCATCCTGATTAGCTCCTCGAGTCAGTCTGTTAAAGTCCCTGTCTCCCCAAGCCATACATCAGAACAGGCCTGATGCAAGCTTTGCATACTTTGGCTTGGTGTATCCCATGCCATTTCTCCACCTCAAAAACATCTCCCTAACTTCGTCCGTCATCTCTCCTGTCAGCACCAAATCATCAGTGTAAGCAGCTCTAATAACCCCATTCCTCGGCACTGCTTTGTGGCTTCTTCCATTACAGTTATAAACAAAGGGCTGAGGGCTGATCCTTGGTGGACTCCCACACCTATCTTGAACGTTTCAGGCCTTCCTGCAAGAGTTTTCACTCTTGAAGTGGTTCCTGCATACAGTAGCATCACCATTCTCATCAACTTCTCAGGAACTCTTTGCCTTCTCAGATCCCACTCTATCACTTCTTTGGGTACACGGTCAAAGGGCTTCTCTAGGTCAACAAATACATGGTAAAGCTTCTTTTTCTTATCCCTGTACTTTTCTTGCATCTGTCTGACTATATAAATTTCATCTGTTGTTGACCATCCGCTAATGAAACCAAACTGTCTATCCTCAATCATCAGAATGCCATGCAATCTGTCCTCCAGTATCTTCTCATAAATCTTCATTGCATGCTCTAACAGTCTGAGTCCTCTGTGCTTGCCACAAAGTAGATATCAATCTTCTTAACAACTTTTCAAAGCTTGTCCTTCATTTTCTTAACAATAAGTTTGTTTGCACTAAGAAATTATCTTATTTTGTCATGCACCTGGCTTATTAAATCCAGCAATTTTTTTTTGTATGCTATTCTTGTTCCTTCATGTCAGCTCTTATATCTTTGTTTCTGATGACTGTCTTTAACTGTTCAATCTGTAACCTAATTTGAGCAACTCATTTGTCAACAATTTACTTTCGTTCTGTAAGGTTTCCTTATCCTAAACCATCCTCGCATTTTGTGTGCAGTAATTATCCTTATTTGATGTGTGATATACTAGTTAAGAACAAAATAAATTGATCATAGGGAAATTAGGTTGTTCATTAAGTAGAAAGAGGGCATTGAATGTGGTACTCTCTCCAAAGCACTTAAAACATTCAAAGTGTTAGAAAAGGTTATTACATATATGGCCCTTGATCATGTGGGAAAATGTGATTGACAACAACTATTTAAAAGCTCCCACACAAAGGGCAATGAAGTCCATAGTAAGTGTTACGTTTTAGGTTTTGTCTTGCCACTTCCCACCATTTGAAGTTTTTCTTTTACTATGCCACCAGCTTGCCCTTCTTGTTCCCAATTGTAAGAAATATCCAATTTCTTGTAGTATTACCTGAAAGATTGGATCAATGGTGTGTTTATGGCAACATGGAAGTCGGAGAGGGTTTCATTAAATGACCTGATATTCGCTGTAAGCAATGGAGTCATTTTGATAAAACTTACCAATTCCCTTTGTAAGTTTTTACATGTGTAACCTCTTACATTTTTTTTGTGTCTGTTTAGTCTTCTCTATCGAGAGTTTATTATCCAATTGTTTACAATTTCATCCATAGCAGATACTTATGGGACTATATGTAAACGTTTGCTATGTGAATATTTCCTTTATATACTTACTGTTGACTTATATCAGTATTATTTGTGTTGGTATTTTTTATAGTCAAGACAAGTCATGGCATGGACTATAAACCATGTAAAGGCATGAAGAGTAGAAAATTCAATGAAATTCAATTCAATCATCTTAATGAGAAACCCCTTTACTGCAAAAAGAGCTGGGATTACCACATGAATTTAAATAATTGGATGTGTGCTTTAGAAATGCATGTAGGTGTATACAGATTTCTTGTCTTGCCAAGCCATTATATATTGTGCTTTGGCACTGGGGGTGAAAATCAGTTGTGGTGGTGATAGTTTTGGCTACTTGTATTTATGTACTGCTCAAAGATTTCATTGGGCTCTTTTCCAGCAAAGTTTTCAACAATACAGCTTTTTACTTCTTTTATTCTTTCCTATTCTTCGCTGATCGCTGAAAGAAGCGCATTTTTGGCAGGTACATCCTTTTTTCTGATAATTCCAGAACATGTTTTTCTTTATCATCTCCTTCGGCATTCAAGGGAGAATCATTTTCAGAGTCTTTTTTGTCAAGTTGCATTTTCTCTTTGATTTCAGGAATGTTTTTATGGATTTCAACTGTTCCACTTCCACATAGTTGGGCATTCTATTGTCTATTGTTTCTCCATTATCGTTAGGTTTTTCATCGTCTGTCACAGTATCAGTATTTTCAGATGGTAACAGAACAATCTCCTCACTTGTCCATTCAGCCATGATCTTTTCGGCAGCTTCAAACGCGGAATAAAGACGTTTAGACCTTGCCATTATAAAATTGCTTTACACCTGCAACAATATGAAACAGATCAGTGCTTTTAAATTTGTGTATGTGATTCACAACGGTCTATCACTGGTTTTGCCCTTTTGAAATTGATGCTGTGCAGGCAAACAAAGTGCACAATCAATTAATTTGGTCATGTGCAGGTTTCCTTTATAATTATGCAAAATCACATATTTTTTTAGTTACACCTTACAAGTTTGGATTGACAGAAATCTTGAGAGCAATGATAAACTTAGCACATCCCGTTATCAACTCTTTAAGCTGTATTTGGAAGTGCAGCGGATTAGTTATTACTTGCCACTCAATGGTAGGCGACTGCTTGTTAAGGGTATTTTTTCTGGTGAAATTAGCTTAAAGACTTTTCTGTACACCCTTTTACATTTTAGTGACTTTAAACTTGCCTATACTGTTCAAAAACCCTGTCACACTGATTGAAAGAAGTGGTAATATAGAACTGTGTCTTGAGACAATGAGGGAACATGAAAAGGTCTTTCCAGGATTTCTTTCTCAAGGTTTGTTTTCACTTCATTAGATTAATTTTATCACAATATACATTGTACACCAATTTCTATTTCTTATAAAGATCTCTCAATAATCATATGGTCCTTACCACATTTGAAAGGGAAGCTGTTTCTGGTATAGCATTTCTATATATGAGAGCAAATGTATTGTATGAAATCTGTTATGTCAAATTGAGACAATCTAGATACACTACCATTTATTACAATATCTGTTATCATTATCATGTTGATTGCACCAAGCACAGTTACATTATGGTATTTTAGTGTGTAAGTTTCCACAATTCCTCACAATCCGTTTCTTTCTCAACGTAGTGATTTAAGTGAATATAATATTTCTTACAGCAGAGGGTTTACAATAAAATTATGAAGAGGCTTGCAATTTGGAACCTAACTGTGTGAAAATGTTCCAATTATGCATGCGTTTTTTTATAAGAAACTCCTTTATAGGCAGCTCAAAATTTAAGAAATTTTAAGAAACTTGGTTTTAGCTTAGTAAGCAACTTGATACTTTTAGTGGTGCCTTTTATAGTATATTTTTGTATCCAAATTGCATATGTCAGCAGAGGATACTTATGGTTGACCCTGATTTAATTGATTCCCCAAAGAGTGTAACATGTATATAGTCAATGGGGGTCCTTATTTTATGTTCAAAACCAACATGCTCATGGAAACAATTAGTAGCCAGTTGTGTAAAAATTAGGGGTTCTAGGAAAGGGAGTTTTCCAGGTGGGAGAATTCCTAGGTGGGAGAATTCCTAGGTGGGAATTTTCCGGGAGGGAATTATACGGTGGGAGTTTTTCGGGAGGGAGTTTTCTGGGAGGGAATCTTCCAGAACCCAAAATTAGGAAACGTAAGATCTGAGTCAAAGCTGAAGTTGGTTGTTAAACCATGTAGCAGAACTGTGTATAGCATTTGAAAGTCGCTCTTTGTATATAAGTTTACTATGCCACAGTAAAGTTCACTTTGTGTATATTTTATGCCCCTATGCAGAACTTGCGGAAGGAGATCCAATGTTGATCTTAGCATTTGGACGTTCCTTGAGAAAAGAATTTTCATTTCGATTCTGGTATCCATCAGGAGGTAAGGATTTCAGTTATTTGACGGAAAGTGTAAAGCTGTCACTACACCCTAGGTGAATACACCTGATACTGACAGCTTTACACTTTCCGTCAAATAGAAGC
This sequence comes from Alatinidae sp. Z8VKAUB7J3, assembly GCA_010016025.2. NCBI lineage: Eukaryota > Metazoa > Cnidaria > Cubozoa > Carybdeida > Alatinidae > Alatinidae sp. Z8VKAUB7J3. The sequence continues at coordinate 6,411 of JAAAKM020004131.1, read as the reverse complement.
TGGAAGAAACAACATATATTTTCTTACTAACTTAGTAACATCTTACTTTTAGGCAACATATTTTCTATTCATTTAAAGAGCTACTTGTTTTATCAAGATTTGCCTCTTGCCTATGCCACATTTTAAGTATTCAATGCAAAATATAATGACACAAGGTATTTAGTTCAACTTGTCAATAACGTAACATATTATGTCTTGGACGTGACTTTTCTTAAACTGCTTGCTGTCAAGAATTTCAGGGAGAATTTTAGAAAACACTAGAGGGATGCAGGATGTTGCAACCAGGTTTTAATTCCGAGAAGCAAAAATCATATCACATTTGGTAGAGAAACATACTGTAATACCATGGGCCCCAAATAGAAGCGACTGTCTAGGTATTTGAGGTTACTTTCACAACCACTTTTTGCAACAATTAATAATTTATAACACCTTTTCCAAATGTTATAAGTCTCATTTTGACACATATTTGTAACCATGGACTGTGCACCCAACTGAAACGTAGTTGCAACCTGTATTTATTTAATACTTCACGTGGACATATTATGAATATAGACGACAGAGAAGCAATTTTTGTTTTGCACCACTTACAACACACTGAAATGACCAGAGCTTATAATACTACCTGCAACTTATTTTCTTTGCTTGAATCAACAGCTTATCTGTGGGGTAGTAATATCAGTACAAGAGACAATGACAGGCACATATTCATTGATGGTGGAAACAAGGACAGATGCACTAACTTCGAAGCAACATTAACATGTAGTGACATACATAGTGTTTCTGGTTACAAAATAGAACAAGAGTTTGCTGCTCAGGGTTCGACACAGCTGTTGTCACCTCAGGTAGGAAAACGAGGAAAAGGCAGAGTGGATAGTAAGTTGAAGATTTATGGGAAGCAGTTCTCATTTTTTAAAAGTACAAAGCTAAATTAGTTTTGCAGTCATTCTATCATGTATTGTAGTTTTAATACTTGTAAACACAACGTCAAGGAGATGTTGAAATGAATACAACTGAAATTAAAAGTCCTGAAATAGAAGCAGTTGAGCTAAATACAAACAATTAGTTCCAATTCTTAAAAAACCTATTACATTTAGTGGATTGATCTTTCCCATACATCCGTTATTGCCATTGACGATTTTGACTATTTATTTTACTAGTGAAACTGGCTGTAAGCCATACAATTGTCACCGAGACTCAACTCAGGTACTGAAATTGTAACCCCCAAACCTTGTGGAATTACTGGCCCAGGTAATCTAAAATCTTGTCTTTGCTGTGCCATCAGTTTGATGATTTGAGTGACAGTGACAGTCTGTAGTTTACAGTGTAAATCATGGTAAGCAGGTGCTTGGGTTGTTGGGCTCAACATTTGAATATTTCTCATCGAGTGATCATACAAGATGTTTACACCTAGTGTACTAACGAAGCGCAACACTTGATAATCGCATATATCTCATTCAGCTGCAAATGTTGACTTTGGTTGAATGCAATATTTTAGTAGAAATAGGTACCAAACGATTTTTATGCACTAGGCAGGAGAACCTGCAGTGTCCAGACTCAGATAAAGGATCATAGTTGCTACTTGACTAAACTCAGCTACAAAGAATTATTACAGCAACACCTGTTCGATAGCCCTGGGCATTACTGTAAATTTCTATGTACGAAGAGACTGAAAGATATGTCGTAATTTGAGACCCATTACAGTAAGTGTAGTTTGTAATAAGTTTTAAAATTATATTAGATAGATTTTATTTAGAATAAAAGAGTTTTATTTAACCAAGTACTGTACATAGTTTGTAGCTTTTCTTGCCTTTTCTACAAGCGTAGCCCTTCATTCCTTTCATCAACTGGGTACACCTAAATATTATATTCTGTGACATAGTTAATGTCAGTAATAAGGTGTTACAAGTCCTAAGTCATGGTATTATTTCTATTTACAGAACCTTAATTTCATTTATCGTTTTGATTATCTACCCTGTTACAGATCCTTCTATAGGACACACATCCAATATTCGTAACAAAGTTGCAAATAACCTACGGAGCTCTCCACAACATGATATTAGCAAGTCACCTAAGACAACGGTATACAGAAGTAAGGATATTTCATTATTGGACTGGGCCAGCACTCTTCTTGGAACTACAGTATCAGATTATAGCAGGTGAGAATAGCCCTTTGAATTATTCATTCTAAATTGTTTACCCAGGCAATACCAGGATGCCAATTAGAGACATGAAGCGAGCAATTAAAAATTTTCCTGTTTGAATACAAGCATGAATTTGGCGTAATATTCACATTTCAGTAATGAAAATTTACTTCCAATGATATATTGTCACATTTTAAATTATAGAAAATACTGCATTCATGTTCTTTTCTTAAATACAACTTTAATATGTGAAACCTTTTTAACTGCACAAACAGCTTATTACATATATAAATAAGAGACAAAACTTTAGAAGTCAAGGCATTTAAGCTTTGCATAAGGCACTAACCTGTAAAACGGCGTCTGTAAGTGAATTTGTCATAATGTCAGGACTTGCTGTATAACAGAATGTGTTTTCTAGCTTCTTTTAGATTGAATATTATGAGAAACGTATTAGAGGTTATACACATGCAAGGGCCGTGGTAGTTGGCGCCAAGGAAGTAACAATGATACATGTTCTTGTGAACTGTCTGTGTCACGGGCGTGATATCTTTTGTGTATTTGCACAAAGATATAGAACAAAAGGGAGTCAAAGTATTCGAATAGCGACGCTGTCCCGATTAGTTGGTTCAAAGTTCAAAGCATACTGAATACTAAATGGAAGCAATTGCTTATGTAATACGTATTGCTATTATGATGTTGTTATGTAATCAGCAACAATGTTTGCAAACACATGCCGTTGGCATAACCTGAACAAATGCTTTGTCGTGTGTAGCAATATCTAGGATCATCCACTGATTTAAGTTGAGTTTGAAAGATCATAATAAAATGTTTTGAAATAAGTACTGTACGTAGTGCATAATTAACAACTTCGACATACTAGACAGTTCAATGCTCATGGTGATAGCAAGCTTTGAGTAAAACTTGTGACTGGCATACAGACTTCGTTTTAAAACTTGGTCTGTATGTAAGTCGCACGTTTCACTCAACCGCATTACCCCAACGCACATTGATGTTTAGCGAAATCATAAACTTCAAGATGATGTCTTGAGCAAATTTCAAACGTAATTTATTTCCAGATTCTCAGATGGGACATTGCTCTGTACGCTTATGAATTGCTTATCACCAGGACTTCTACCGCCACAGGTAATTATTGCAATATGTCACATTATTTATTTCTGGGGAGCTTCGCAGATCGTCATTTTACGTCTTTTTCCCCCAATAATCAGCTGGTAAACCAAAAGTACATTTTTCTCAAGCAAGGGCTTATATTTTGATGTGCGGAGACAAAATTGATACATCTTGATCTGCCACTGTCGAAGGAAATTATTTGTGTTTCATCTTATTAGTTCATTCATCCTTTCAGTGTCATTCTATATCAATTTTGTAGCAAACGAGTCTGTTCCTTTAAGTTTTATTGAATTGGCAAGCTTCCAGATTTGGATAGGGTATCAAACTCTTCCTCCAGCTGTTTCAGTGCATTTCTGATAATTAGAGTGTGAATCTGCCATGTCCATTGGAAGGTACTTCAAGCCCTCCACGGTTTTAAAGTTTTTTCCAATTTGCGTAAATTGAAAAACTGATGCCGGAGTGCCAGGCCATGAACCCCTTTTTAAGTAAGGGCTGTCCAATTTTGCGCTCGTTTATTGCAAGGATTTGGAAATCATCGTGATGGTGCTGTGACACTGGCTCAGCAGAGTGTGTTAAATAGCAACAGTAGATCTTATGTTTCACACGAAATTGAAATGAAACAGCACATTGGATTGTTTTAAAAGTGATGCCTGCGCAGAAGATCTTGTTAATATTCTTCTAAACATTAGCGCTGGAGGGTGGTTATGGTGTTATATGTAACTTATAAGTATTTAAGCTTTCAGTACAAGTAACATTGTATGATTCTTATACCACATATAGTTTTCCCCTGTTGTTTCATTCAGTTTCTTAAACAGTTTTAGAAAGTCTTTGCCAAGTGATAACAATACAGTAAATAATCATCACATTCACAACACTGTTAATTGATAACATATTCATAGACAACTAGGACGTCAATATGGCATCTGGAATTCTCTATGCTGAGTGATCGAGCCTTCTACCAGTATTTAAAGCCCGAAAAAAGGCGCCAGAAAGTAACAACCTTATCAAGCATGTTACGTCTTTGTTTGACTGCACTAGTTTGAGTTATCTAGATTTCGACCAATTTTTTCACATCATGTATTTTTGTTTCGTTCTTAGCTTATTTTAAGGAGCACACCGTCAGAAAGAAATAGTTATGCATTTGATGCTGCTTTCTACAAATTTGGTGTTAAGGTCGATTCTTTGGAGGCAGTTTCAGGTACTTCCAATCTTTCAACACTTCAGTTGTTCCTTTCGAAGTTGGAGGAAGTTTGTAAAGCCAATAGAGCCGGGAAACGTTATGTTAAAGCTCAGCGTGAACCTTCCTCACACCAAGGTATCTCAAGCAATAGAACCACCCGTGGAAGACCTTGTGAACCTTTAAGCAAGATGGAAAAAGAAGAAAGAGCTAAAAGCTGGCCGGAAGAGATTTCTCACATGATTCCAGAGATAACATATAATTCAAAAGACTTGTCTTTGAGTGTACAAGAGTCTATTAATTTAGAGAGATACGGCAGGCGAAAGAAGGTTGAAAGACAGTTAAACTCGGTCAGAAAGCGTTTGCATCAACTTAAGCCAGGTGTATCTAACAATGATAAGGAGTCATGTAAAAGTGAGGATAGTCACTCAGCACATAAAAAGGAGGGCCCCACCAAAGAAAGTGACAGTAGTAATCAACTAGACTGTTCGCGAAATAATAATGTAGATTTACCATGTACTATCGATAGTGCCGCCGACAATGTAAAGGAAGATCACAGTGTAAATGAAAAAGGAACTTCACCTGTGAACGAAACTGTATCCGTTTCATCACCATTAAAGGTAGCTCATGATATCACAACACTTGCTCGTCTGAGCAGTCGATCACCTCAAGGAAGTCTAGGTATTTTCACTAGGAAATTGTGATGTTATTTAGTCCCAAAATTATTTTTACCTACCATATTTAAACCTAAACAAGTCGACTTCATGTGTGATATAGCTTACAGTTTTTTAAAATCTTGTAAAATAACAAACTTATATTTTACACAGAAAGCAAGCTTATTTCTATTAAACAACCATGGTGATAGAGGATGTATATGATATCTATTTTGCACGATGAGAGTGACCCAGCGCACGATGAGGGGATATCCCTTTTTTATACTTGAAGGTAGTGAGGAAAGTTCCTGTGAAATGTCTAGCGGGTAACACGTTTGCTAAAATCATCATGCTCCTGAATTTATACTTAGAAAGGATTGCATAAGGAAGGATGTGGCATCGTCAGAGAGCCTTTTTCTCACCACTTTTTTCACCACTTTTCTCACCAATTCGCCTGGTAGATTTTCATCTGTCAGCTGGCAAAGCCCCCAGAAGGTCCCTCTACTCCTCCCTCACTCCTCTTATCAGCCTTAACACTCGCATCTCAGCTGCTTGTAGCTTTGACTCCGTTCCGGGACCAGATCTCCGATCAGTATAACAGAATTGGTTTCAATATAGATCTATATAGTACGATTTTCGATTCTCTCAGCACATGTCTATCTTTGAGTACATCATACTGACATTATTATTATATTTTGATATCCTGTTAGTTATTTCAATCCCCTACATTTACCCCAAAATGGTAGTAATTTTCTGTCTGGTTGATTTTAGTTTGTTCCATATAGATGTCATATTGCTCTGGTGTTCTAGAAACTGCCACAAACTCCTTTCCTTTCCTTGTATTGACCTTCATCCCATTTGCTTTCATTCTAAACCACCATCTGTTTCCCACATCCTGAATATCTGTAATAGAACCGGCAACCTCTGCCACATCATCCGCATACATCATCTTTTCCTTTTCAGAATTTCCAACTCCAATATCTCGAAGACACAGACAGTATATAATATTGTGAACAAGAGCGGGGACAGAACATCTCCCTGTCAGACACCAGATCGTCTTTCAAACCAACCACTTTCTATGCCTTGCGTTGTAACCCTGTAACCCTGCTTGTGCTTTGAACGTGCTTCTAATTACCCTGACAAACTTAGTTGGTATGTTGTAATGTCGATCATGCAGTATCTGCCATAGGCCTCCTCTTACAACTCGGTCAAAAGCTTTCTCCAGATCTAAAAATTCTCTCTCTCTCTCTGTTGTGCTTTTCCGTCACTGTTGTGACTCGGCACTTCCTGCTTTTCTGACTATGCTGCACCA
>JAAAKM020004130.1:0-11937 GCA_010016025.2 Alatinidae sp. Z8VKAUB7J3 | reverse complement strand
AGTAGTAGTAGTAGTAGTAGTAGTAGCAGCAGCAGCAGTAGTAGTAGTAGTAGTAGTAGTAGTAGTAGTAGTAGTAGCAGCAGCAGTAGTAGTAGTAGTACTAGTGGTAGAAGTAGTAGTTTACATGCTGGTGCACCATCTGTAGCCACTGCAGTAATACTATCGAGAGGTATGTTGTTCTTGTCAAAATACTGCTGCACACTTGATAAAATTGTCTGACCCTTGGCATCACTAGTGAGATGTTTAGTGAACAAAAACTCATCTATAATGCCCTTTCGACTTTGACTGTAATACGTAACATAGGTCATGAGAAGGTTAGAGGTGTCAAAAGTAGATTCATCAGGTTGTAAAGATAACTTGGGCAGGGAGGGAGGGGAAATCGCGCTCACCCAGTACATGACTAAAACACGAATGCTTCCCGTATCGGCCCTGTCTGGCCAGTGAAGCGGAAAAATATGTTAAAGGGGTGGGGACCCATGGGACAGGGAGAGAAGAGAATACGCTTGCTCAACCACTGTCCCAGTACGAAACTAAACCACGAATGATTCCTGTGTCAGCTCTGTCTGGAGCGGGGAAAGGCGTGGGAGTAGATGGAAAGCACGGGAAGCGATGGGGAGGGCAGGTAGGGGTACATTTTGCAATTTTCCTACTACAGGACGGGAACATGGTTATTCATCGACCCCTTTTCGACCCCCTGGATATTCATCGACCCCCATTCGACCCCTTAGGTATTCATCGACCCCCCGGATGGTCACATCGACCCCTGGGGGGCGATATTGACCACTTTGAGAAGCCCTGGTCTAGCCGATCAGAATCGATTGCGCTTCAGTACTAACCTATAGGATAATCCTACCCCCCAGACTACAGGTCTCACAACTTCTCACAATATGGGGGTGGATTTTAATGATGCCAGTGAAAATGTTATTGAGGACGTAGAATAGGATTCTTGGCTTAAAGATTTGTGATGGATAGATTATGTGCAGGTACAAGAATATTGTCAACAAGAAGAATCAGAGTCACAACAGACACTGATCTGCTGATTTGACCCTGGAAGACTTTATAGTTGTAATAAGTTGCATTCACCCGTAATCAGCTGCTGTAAAATTAGACACGTTTTATGTATTGATATCAAGATGACAAGAGTTTCCTGCCAGCACTTTCAACAAAGGCCGTAGCATTTATATACAGTTACTTAGGAACCAACAAATGCTTTAATATTTTGGCAGAAAAATCAGAAGTTCCAAAAAATAACAAACGCCCTATCGTCAACAGTGTGAAAAAATTAGCGAATTGTTTCAATTTTAATCATGGTACCATTTCTCGTCGTCATAATCGTCGCATAGTGTGAATAAAGGCTCACAGTCCTTTTGGAATGATGTGAATTTTGACAAAACGTCCTCCATTTGCTTCCAGGATGAGATTTTTTTAGTAGCAGCAACCCTGAAATATGGACCTTAATTTCCCCCTCTCTAGGCTTGACGAAGTTTAGTTATGCGTGCCAGGCGGGTATTTACGCGAAACTATAATGTTACAATGTTTTTGCCTCACATATATGATGATGACACAGCAAGGTATATGATAACGTAGAATCGTTTAGCACTAGTTAAGTTCGGGTCGGATCTATTTTGTTGTTCGTTGTGTCAGGATTAGATTTGGACCGAAAGTCACACGAAGCTTTTAGTAAAGAGGTATTTGATTCAAGTCGCTAATTACCACTCTTTGTACAGGGGGGGGGGGTATGTTTATGCCCATGACCCAAAATTTGGACAGTCGATATCTGATAACTTCGTTTGGTATTCTACTCTCTGTCGCTCTTTCTTAACAGTGGAATTCGAAGCCAACGATTTCGTTAAAATGGCTGAACAAGTAGCATCTGGAATGGCTTATCTCTCTTCGCATCACTTTGTGCATCGCGACCTTGCTACGCGTAATTGCTTAGTCGGTGATGATTTAACTGTGAAGATAGCCGATTTCGGAATGTCAAGGGACATTTACTCCTCAGACTACTACCGGGTAAGGCCACTATTGGTGTACATAATTTGGTAATCGTGGACACATCAGTGTCATATTGGTTGCTGGAAGTGAAAGATCGATGTCATTGATGATTTATTCAACCAGATCCACAATTTAGAGTTTATTTATTTGCTAGATATCGGTTGCTCAGTATGGCAATTCTTTGCCATCGCAATCAAAGTCAAATTTTATAAGAGTATTTTTTAAATTTCGAAAAGCATAGTTGTGCTAATTTGTCAATATATTGAAGTTAATAAAAACATTTTCTTTACTCCATATACCTTTTCATAGTTGTCAACTTGTGTACATGAATTAATGCCGTTTCATAGTTATTTGTAACGAGATACGGTGCTAAATCACGTCTAAAGGACATAGATGAATCTAATGTAATGATGCTTCTCCCCATGATGAACTCTTTTAGTTCGGAGCAAGAAGGATGCAGATCAAACGTAACATGGTAAGGGATATGGAGGGACTAATGCGCAAATGTAGACTGTCATTTTCAAGAGCGGCAACGGCTGCTAGCAATTTGAAGCATATAAAAAGTTAAAAATTTTGTTGATGACTCGAAGGAATTGCGTCAAATCTAGAAGGCGCGTATGCAGCCTGTACTGAGTCACGAAAAAAGAATTACACGATTTTTCGGTAGGATGTGGTATTTCGATAACAAAAATTTATGGACACCTTACAATTAACTGATATTTTCCAGAGTTTTGTGTGACGAGTTAAGAAGGCATCGCTTCGAAACTATGGGCTTAAATACAGCCTGTAATACATTGTACGAGAAAAAGTGTAGTGTTTTCCCGTAGGATGAGATAGTGCAATAACATTGGTCATTTGCGTTCATGCACTTACATAGAGAAGCATTTATTGTTCTGCCAGGTACAACCCGTACTCTTGACATAATAAGACCAGTAATGATATCCTGCAGCACACGTGACACTCTCTTATGGCGCACTGATTTATAAATACTGGTCTAGATAACGTAGTTATAACGTACCATGCCGTTAGTAGGTTGGTACATGGTAGAGCCTTTTTCATAAAAAAGATCATTTAGTCGCAAATAGTGAAAACAAGAGTTTCAAATGGAAACTACAGATGATCTAATTATGAAATTAGGTACCAGTGGACACTTTTGGTGTCAGGATTTTGAAGCTGTAAATAAAAGTTAAGTATTATTTTAAGGAACCAATACTTTCACATATTGAAGCCTTTACATTTTTACTCCTATTTATAGGTGGCTGGAGAGGCCATGCTCCCCATTCGATGGATGCCACCAGAAGCCATTTTGTATGGAAAGTTTACTATTGAGTCTGATGTTTACTCGTACGGCATTCTTCTTTGGGAGATCTTTACGTACGCATTACAACCATATTATGGATACTCAAACGAGGAAGTGATTGGATTTATTAAGAAAGTAAGTGAAATACGCATGGATTATGAGTTTTAACTTTTGATTTCAACTGTGGCGTAGTTTATAAAGTAACGTAATGGGAGTAGGTGACAACTTTATTTAGGTGGATTACAAATTCATTTTCCATTACGCACTTGCTCTTACCTTTTCTTGGCCGACTTTTCTGAGACAGATACTTATTGCGCATGAGCTACAATAAAAGAGAATTTAGAAGAGCGGCACACATAACAAGATAATGTTAGAGCCGTATGTTATCTTGTTAGTCTTGTGACGCTTAGAAATGAGTGATGTTGTGTGATATGCCTTCCATTATACAGTGACACGTCGTATGGGATATCAACTCAGATTGATTATAACCTATATAAAGACTTCAATAAATGAGTTTTTTATGTCTTCATATAAGTTAGTTTCGCTTCTATAGCGCAAGCTGTTGTTGAATGAGAGAGAGAATGAATGGCGTTACATAAGATTGACTGAAAAAACAGTTTGCAGAACTGATCATCAAAAATACAAAGTCCATCATGGTTTTACGTTTAGAAGGGAAGACTTCTTAGTTTGTTAAGATAAAGGTTACGCATAAATGCCATTGATACTGCGTATAGTATAGCTTTTAACAAATAATGTCAAGGAAGAAAGTGAACAAATACGTGGGTGAAAGGCGATAATACTCTTGATCTCTTAGTGTAGCCCCCTGATAAGCAGTGGGGCATCGCCCAAGGATGTCTGTCACCAAAAGGGAAACAGAGCCTCCACGTGGGGGGTATAATAATAGAGATCAATTAGGGTTTGAATATATGTACGATTTCATATATCGCAGTGTTAAGACCTGATAACATAACTCTCTTGTTTGGCTGATGGGGTTTTTATTCATAGACGTCTGTACTGAGAATGTATGAACCTGTTTCTTACAGCTACCTTGATTCTTTTCTTTTCGACACACTTCCACAACTTCCTGTTTTGGGCTACTTGTTCTCATGTATACATATGTGTTTCTGTAGGGGCATGTTTCATTTTTAGCCCATGGTCCTTAAGCATCCTTGTACCTAATGTAGAGTCTAAAATATACCCCCAGAAAAGTAACCATCGTGCATCGTCACCCTGCATACAAATTCTAGCGAGGATAGTTTGCGCTTCGTGGGTAGTATAGACATAGTAGACAGTCTCTTCGTACGACAGTGATGTTTGTAACTTCTTCCCAAGACCCTTCCCTGGCATCATGGATGGAAGCTGTTAAAGTTTGAGATTTAGATTAAATGGTACAAAATTCACTACTACATAGCATAGTTGAGATAATCCATACCTCGTAAATACGTATGTTGGTATTTTTTGTCAGCTGGTTGTTGTTCATATTTGGATTAGGCGTTTTCTACATCGAGTTGTGTGTCACTCGTAATAGCTGAGCCAACATAGAAGAAATGGCTCGACAATATTTGTATTTGCCATTAGGACTGATTTATTTTTTAGTGTTTTTTATGCTAATGGGCAATTAGAACACATATATACTAGAACCCCTTCATCAGATGTTGTGGTTTCCGTTCTTCGTGTACGACTGAGGGAGGAGTATCAGCAAAGAGAAGTTCTGTATAATGACTTTCGAATCTTAGTTTGTTGCTCTTACCAGGCTGAAGAGTTGCCATCCAATCTAGTATGCAGGTATACAAGTTCTGACGAATATTAAAAAGCAAGTATAAGTAGCCAGGATAATAATAATATTCCAACCGGTGGATGGACGCAAGGTGTTAATTTTGTGCCACGCGAAACTATTTCATGGAGTTTTAATCCTTGTTAATGTGCCTACTCCGCGACTATAGTATGGGTTGAACCCAATCGCGACGCCGTTTTCTTTGCTTAGCGCGTTTTGAAAGTATCGCCATCGGTAACGTTTCTTCCTCGTCACTAGACTGTTACGGAGTCACCGCATGAAGAGACTGGCCTGCGACAGATACGATGAAACAGCAACAAGACAATAAATTGATGTGTCACAACAGAAACCTTAATACTACAATAATCATTAAATATACAAGGTTTTAAAGCAAAGATAATTATAAAGTTCATTCATACCCAAAGTTCATTATTATGAGACGGCTTTGTTAGGATTCGGTTTGATTATAGATCTTCTTCGTTGTCCAGTTAGAAGCCTTGACGGACTTTGTTCTTGATAAGTGATGATGACAAACGTCCCTTGACTTGGTATAATATTTGTTCTCCTTTATGTCTCACAGAATTATCGTAAATAAGTGTGTGATCGTGTGTGTGTATGTTTGAGTGTGTGAGTGTGTGAGTGTGTGAGTGTTTGTCTTTCATAGATTCGCAAAGCCTTTTATAGATGTAGAAATCTTTGAGACGAACGATCTATGTCCCAAGACAAGTGACGTCATTGATGACTTTCTTGCATCTGGACATGGCGATTGTTGTTATAGTGGACGACAACTCTCGGACAATTTGCGTCGGGAGTCAATTCTTTTTGGGACTCCTGGTTTTGAGCCGTCAAACCTATTCATGGATGTCCCAAATTTACCGTAAAGAGACTACTATCACAAGACCGTATCTCGATATCAGTAATTTTGGACCTTTAAAAATATGTGCTTCGAGACAACGTAATTCGGTTATGGTTAGCATTGTGACGGCATCGCAAACGATTTGTTGTTATCGTTATCAGTATCGATATCGGTATCGTTACAACTGTGACCGAGCCTGAAGTCACTACTTCCACCTAGAGGTTAAGCTACATGAAACGGTATCATATGCAAAAAGCGGCCGGTTGGTTTTACGTTTTTTATATCCTGCTGAGGTATTCCAATATATGTATGCATTTGTGCTTGATACATGTGGTAACGACGAGAATTTAATGCTGGTATGTTTTTTAGGGTGTTCTTCTCCCTCGCCCTATGCGATGCCCGGAATCAGTGTACGAGATTATGCTTGGTTGCTGGCAAAGAGACTTGGAAAGACGAATTAAGTTTCCAGATGTGGTAAGGAAGCTCCAGAAGCAGTTAAAAGGTGACACTGACCCCGAGGAAATTGAGCCGTACAGTACTCCTAACCCAATTATCAGAGCTGATAAACTTAGCATCGAAAAAGCAAATGATGTAGAGAGCGATCACACTTATTTAAACATCAAAACTAGAAGTCGAGCTCTGGAAGAGGATGAGCAACCAGGTACGTTCAAAATATTTATCCATAGTGTTTTCTCATGAAAGGCCCGTGTGCGAAACCGGTTGTGTGATGTGACAGATGGCCGATTGATCTAATAAACGTCCTTTCGAGCCCTAAGGATTTCAAGTTCAGTAGATGGACATTATTAGCCCAAACGTTGCAGCACCCCTTAACCTCCAGTTGAAGACACAGCAATTTTTCATGATATTTTTAGGGAGTCTCCTACCCACCCGTATCCTGATGAAACTTGATGAATGAAATCTAATGATGGCTGCACAACGACGAAAGTATGATAACACTCACAGAGTGCCTCTTTTAGCTAATTGAACAGTCCGTCACTCCTGCATTCATGTTACGGAAGATATTACCTTATCGGCCTTTATTTCGCCGGTCTTAGGTGAGCTGGCTTTAATTAAGGCTTGTCTAAAATAAAACCCGTGAAAATGGGCAGGAAATAAAAACAGTGGAGTTGATATTTAATGCAATATAGCTCTATTGCCATGCCTTAAAACTGTATTACCACTAATAATAAAATTATTTATATAAATATTTAAATATTTAGGGACTGTTTTAGAACGTTTACTACCACAGAGCTTGCTAAAAGTATGAAAGCTACTTCTGATTGCATCAAGTAAAGCGGCAATTATTGCCAGATGTAGATACGCACCCCCTCCCCCGGATATTTTACTTTAATGTACTTTCTATGATGGGGAGTTGAATATGTCATGTCTACAAAAACTGGGTTTTGAAGGCTGATAGCAGGTACCGTTTTTATCATTTTAAGTTTTCTTTTCAGACCGGTATTTACTTCCACAACACTTTATGGCAATACACTGTTTCCGACGACTTAGGGTGATTACTTTCCGGTGTTTTAGAGGCTTGCGCTAAATTTGGACCGGCTAATTAATGGCGCGTGCTTCAGTGTTATGTGATTCCAGTACTTCTTTATGGCTGTGAAAGCTGCGCATTGGACAGATTCTGCCGGGACAAATTGAAGGCTTTTGAAATGTGGTGTCTGAGGAGAATGAAGCGCATCCCATGGACGGATAAAGTGAGAAATGTCGAAGTTTTGCGCAGAGCCAGCACCGAACAATCTCTTTTGAAAATAATTCGAAATCGACAAATCAGTTTTGTTGGCCATGTCACTAGGAAAGAAGAAATCGAAGCTTTAGTTCTGTATGCGCCACGACAGAAAGTACGTGGAAGACCTCGAACAAATTTTGTGGGACATTTAAAAAAGCTTTGTGAAAGTGAACAATTTACGCGAAACATTTTCGGACCATAATCTTGTCAAAGCCATGATCGTCTAAGTTCAAAAGTTTCCAATACGACACTGCAAAGAGAAAGAGAATTAATGGCCCATAAGGAACTGAAACCGATTTTAGTGCCTTGAAACCGAAACATATTTAACCGTCTACTATTAGTATAAACTGAGAAAGCAGCTTTTAAAACTAGATTCCCATTTAGAAATATGACTAATATACAATATAAAGGACAATCACCAATTTTCATAAAAAATCAAGTAAAATTGTGTTTAACATTGAGCTGTTAACATGTGATAGACCCGCACCACTACCACCTGAGCGAGTAAGATTGACTTCCATGCATTACTATATGAGTTTCAAAAGATTCAAAATTGAATATGCGTGAATTCAAATGAGTACCCAGTTTAATACCTAAATTTCAAAAAATTGAAAAATCAATATTACATGAATTGAAATAAACGGTCAATGAAATAAGTTCTAACTCAGATATACAGTCAACTAAATTTAAGGAATATTTGAGTACGTCTGAGTTGGAGTGAATGCTGAAGTGGGTTTATCGGTATTACAGTTACGTAAGGTGTACTACTTGAATGTCAATGATCTTCTTTAGATTCTTTGACACAGGAAATGTGTCCCAGTTACGTCAGTTTGCCATTATTGCATTTCCTGCTACATGTTTTTATATTAATCAAACATATTTATAGTTATGGTATGCAACCCGACTACACTTAAATATGTATTATTTACTCGTTTTTGGCATTTAAACTATTTTATTTCTTCAAAGTATGTTGACGAGTTTTATAAACCTGTTCAAGTAATCAGAAATATACAAGTTTAATTCCCTTGTGAGGCTTCTGCGTATAATGTTTCAGGACTTCAGGGATCTTGCAACGCTAGGAGATGTTGAGTTGTGAGGCCCACTTTAGACGTCGAATTTGTGTTAGATTTGTGCCGAGTCAAATTCAGTTCCACAATCAAATCCATGAGAAACCCATGACAAATCGGTCGTCTAAAGCGAACATTCGGATTTGTGTAAGATTTGAGTCAAATGTATGATGCTATCATAGATAATCTGACACAAGATCGAGTGACTGTAGACGGATTTGTCATGGATTTGTGTTGAGTTCAGTTTAATTGCATCTGGAGCTGGTCCGTAAATTTGACTACTCAATATGTATCTGAGCATGCGTACTAATAGTATTGACCCCCCTTGCGACACCTATGGATCAAAAGCACGAAAGGTATCGCAAATGTTTGCAGGGGCGCTATTCGATGTTGTAATGTTTGTGACGTAAAGCAAACAAGACATACGTTACCCGTGGTAAGCACCAAAGGGACCATTATAGAAATAAGGTCTTTTGAACCTTTTTAATGCTATCCCTGCCACCTTTATCCATAGGGGTTTCTTTGTTTTTAATTTCTGATATTTTATTCTTTAAAGTAACTTATATATTTCTGTTTAATTTTTTAAAGTAATTTTTATCTTACATATTGTAATTTTGACTTGCTATTTAATTTTTTTTTTCTTTTTTGTTCTAAATTACGAAATACATGCATACTTTGTTTTCATGTACATATCTTAAATTGGCTTACAGATTACCAGATGGCTTTGCGCCTTAAAGGGGTAACAATATTCAAAAAGTTGAGAATTACTGTACTAGATGGTGTTTGAAACAACTACATGTCATCACAGATAGTTACACTTTTCTATACTATAGATGACTCCGGTAAACTGCTGGGGGAACCAACGGTCCTACTTCCGGAAAAAAGATGGTCCAAAGAAAAGAAGGAAACCGTTGAACCTGGTTTTGAAAACGTGGCTTTTGACCCAGATAAAGAACTTCCTGAAGGTCACGAGAATTACTCTGTACCTAGAAGTATTCTAGCAGACAAAGGTAGCAAAGTAAGGAGGTCACCAAGAGAGACCCATAAACTGAGTTTTGCTAATGAGTCAGATGCTCCATGCCAAGAGGAAGTCGACGAAATCTTGAGAAAAAGGTACATCAGCAGTAGCGATGCAAAGAAATTGCATTCATTACCACGGAACACTTCAGAGAGTTTACCAAGAAAAACAGGTATGCGTACAGAAGTAGATAATATTTGCTGTCCACTATTTGTAGGTAAATAAGTGAACTGTACAGGAAACAGACGGAAAACACATCCTTATCGTTTATTTTCAAGCGGTTTCAGGGGAGAATATTCCCAATGTAGACCAAATCACACCAATAAGAGTGCGTAGGGACAGTTAAGTGGGGTACTTCGCCTGTGAAATTATGTTTTAAAGACAAAATTAGCTATGAGCGGTTCTCTACGAAGAAAAGGGCGTAACGTCTTCGTAACAAGCGCAGATAGCATGTATCTGGGCGGAAATCCCTATAGAAGTGGAACCTTTTGGAATGAATGCTTTAGTCCTCTTCCTAATCCTCTTTTACAGAGAAGATTTACCTCCTGAAACAAATTATTAGAATGACCTTTCTTCACACACCCAGTTTCTTGAAATATTATTACTGATTGTAGGCATGATAACAGTATTGATAGTACGTGGCTGTGCACATTACATTATAGTATTAATTGTGCGTGGTAAATATTTTCAGCCAAAGTATTCACGTAGTTTCATGACGATAAATAAATGGAAATCATTTTTGATTTCTGTTGTATACACTTCAATGGGTTATGACAGCAGCTGCTGAATGCAGATCCGTATGCCAATGTAGCTAAACCACGCAAATGGTTTAGGACATGAAATGTGAATATTCCTTATGATGATTTTGAAATGAATTTAAAGTGTATCCGCATGGCCATTGACCAAGTCATCCAGTACTGGCAATCTTCAGTCGCTTTAAA
Organism: Alatinidae sp. Z8VKAUB7J3; assembly: GCA_010016025.2. Taxonomy (NCBI): domain Eukaryota; kingdom Metazoa; phylum Cnidaria; class Cubozoa; order Carybdeida; family Alatinidae; species Alatinidae sp. Z8VKAUB7J3. The sequence continues at coordinate 1,245 of JAAAKM020004130.1, read as the reverse complement.
GATTGCTACGTTAATGGTTTACCACTCAATGATTGATGTTTTTGGCGTTTATCTCTTTAGCTGTTGGAGATACTTACCAACCAGCCATACAACCTTCATCTGACTACCTCGATATCTTTTCGAAATACTTACAAGGCAGAGAAAGATCCCGAACCGAACAGTCGTTGTTTCGCAAAGTTATTACCAACAGGAGTTTTAGACTTAGTAAATTACAGAACAGTGCAACAAATTCGACTGATCCAAGTGTAAGACCTCGAAGTGCCACTTTGCACATATGATGTACGCCTGGACAAATTGTTTCAAAGAATTTAACACTGCGTCGGCAAGGAGCTTATAAATATTCTACACATGCCAACAATGGACAATATGGTAACCGCCGAGCATTACCCTTTAATCTGTTGTAGTTAAAGGCCTCCATATGTGCACGTCACGTGCATATCAATTGCTGCAGCGCTTGAAGCAGCCTTTACGTAATCATGCTACGAGAGTTAGAGAACAGGTCTTGAACATAAGAAAGTTATATCATAGTATACATAAGAAATGCCGGTCAATAGACAGAAATCAGATTGTTTGAGATTAGCTCATGCTAAGTACGGAATGGACATACAAGACGTATTTTGCTGATATTTAAGATAGACGTGGACATCGAAGTCGCAAGTGAGATACATTTACTTTGCTTTATGCAGAGGAAAGACGTGTGAGTAGATGCATCCACTCAACTACATGTCCATTGGAGGCAGCAGAAACTAGATCGCTCTTTTCTATTGCTTTTAGCATAGAACTGCTTTCGATGGGTACAAAACCGCGAAGTTTAACCGCTTTTTAAAAATGGTTTCTATTTTAACACAATGAGTTTTACTTCAGAATGTGAAAGGAATGAAAACGTTTTCATTTTGTTTCCTCAAGGTTTAAGCTCTATCACTACAAATAAAAAAGCTCCATTCGCCAGCAATTCATGAGTCATGCTTACCATTTGCTAATATAGGCTGACTTTAGTTGAAGTTTGCATCCAAGTAGTGAAACATTGATTGTGATAAACAGGTCCAAGGAGAGAGATTTCAGCCTGTACATCGCTACCCGGTCCGTAAACCTTACATGAAATCGGATTCTCTGTTTTGCAGCCATATTTCCTCAACAAGGTGTTAAAACCCAAATCTCTGTCTGCGCTAGTTGATGTTGCTTACCTAAACGTTTCTTTGTTTCTTTTTCGGTTCCTGCGTAACGGCATCGTCGCTAAACATATCC
>JAAAKM020004128.1:0-11940 GCA_010016025.2 Alatinidae sp. Z8VKAUB7J3 | reverse complement strand
GAACGCCTTTTCCAGATCGATGAAGGAGAAATAGAGTGTCTTATTGTTAGTCATGTGCTTTTCTTGCAGTTGGCGTATCATCATCATTATCATCATCATCATCATTGTCATGATCACCATCACCACCATCATCATCATCATCATCATCATCCTCATCACCACCACCATCATCATCAAAATGATAAGACCATGGCAATATTTTTTTGAATGTGTTTTGAGTAACTCAAACTCTGTCTCCTAGGTATCCTATCCCACCATTAGTTGGGTTATCCATGACATGCTGGTAGTCTGGTTCCTGTTTGTCAATGTACAACACATGACCTCCCAAATCAAGACGTCTATTGATTACTGTGCACATGATTGATTTGGTTTTAACCTTTGAGTATAATTAGTTTTATATTGCTGTCCCTATTTGTGTATTTAATATTCAGAAAATCATACTTATACTAGAAAAAAATTCAAAATATGCATAAAACTATGTAACTTATAGTGGTATAGATGAGATCTGAAATATGTTAATACTGGAATTCAGGCCTTTTGCACTGTGCATTGAAAGTGCTGTATTTCCTACCTACTAAGTCATGACAAACTACAATTTAATAACATATATACTGATATTTCTACAGTTTTCACTCTAGCTCTCGCTCCTTCACAAATTTTGAAGACCAACCTCTCTGGGGCATTTGACTTGATCATGGATGGCCTGGAGGGGATTAAGGGCTTTAAAATTTCCCCATGACTTGGTTGAAATCCTATGAATGGCTTTCAAATGTGTAACTTAAATGTCCTTCATGCATCAACATTTTCCCTTGAATAACAGCTTAGTTAATGACACATTCCCATTTTACATTTTACATAACAAGACGGCACAATGACCTACTCCACTACATGGGTCCAACGTGGTCCAGAACTGCAAAAAAACAGGAAGCTATGGTTCCAATGTAGAGACGGGTTCCTCCATCGGGAGAGATATACACCCTGATGATGAACTTGGTGTTGATCAAGCCAAGCCTAACCCTGCTGCATCAATGCTTAATGTAAGTTGTGCAGGGTACACAGCCAAGTACTACACCCAATGACCCTTACCCCACCCCAAATTTTATTCCAGTATATCTTTAAAACAACATTGTACAACTATGTTAGTTACTTACTTTAATAATGGAATGTTGGTTAGTGGTACCAAATTTAAATATTGTGTCAGGCAATGGATTAATTTTGCTAAACGTTTTCATCATACATTGATCACAGATATTTTATGGAGTGAAGTACGAAAGCTTCTTCTCCTCCTAACTGTTATTTTCTATGACATGCTTTCCTCTTCTCACTTCCTATACATTCATCATGAAAAGCTTTCTTACTTCATTCCAATTTCTGTGATCAGTGGATGGCAAAAACAAATAGCAAATGAATTAGTTATTTAACACAATACCATAAAAACCTGAATGTAAACCCTCCCAAATATACCCCCCAGAATATAGGCCCCTTGTAAACTAACCCAAAATATCCTTCTGAATGTAAGCCCCCCTTCCCCTCCGAATATAAGCCAAAGGCTTACATTTGGGATTCTGTGTGTTGGATCCAAAATTGGTTGCGCAGAAGGCATTGATACTGAATGAACATGGACAGAGTATATTTAGAGCATCTATGTTTACTTTTGTTCTTTTGTGAGGTTTTACACATTGAATGTTATGAGTCTCTCTGATTGGGCACCGAATTGTGAATTTTTGGGAATACACAAGTCACCTGTTAACCCAAAGACCCTTGGAATATAAGCTCCCTAAACATAAGCCCACTAAAAAATGCTAACAAACCTCTATCAGCCCAGGGTTTATATTTGGGATTTTGCAGTACTTTAATAATAGACTTACTTTTTTCCATTCAGTGCTGCAAAGTGCAAAGGAGTGTAACCAGACCCATCTTGACTGTTGACACTTGGACCTCTGCGAAGACTAAATGAAAAATAATACATAGTTAGACATAGATTGATTTCTAAGCATAATAGATTATAAATGTTTGTGAAAAAGTATACTACCAAACTTTCAGAAATTTTATATTGACATTTAAGGTCTTTTGCACAAAGTTTGGAGCTGGATGAGCTTTCTTGTCATGCAAATCCTACTGGAAACACTAAAACTGCAAATTGACTAAAAAACTACTTCCATTTCACTGTGAAGTACATAAGTGCGGCATTAAAATTCAGTGAATATCAGATTTTGATATTTGTATTCATCGTATTTTTCCTTGCATACATAGATATTGTAACAAGTGAAATGCCAGGCAGAAAATGCAATCTGCTTATAAAAATTACAGCCAGGCTAAGGATCTTTAACGAAAGAGACCTATTGATATATTTTTTCTGTCTCTGAAGACCTACAGATCTCTTCCCTTACTGGAAATAAAGTTGTCAGTAAAGGTCAAGTATACTGGATCACACGAACATCAAGGTTCACTTGATGATTTTCAAATAGTGTTGTCTACAAATCTAAGTAGTGAAATGCTTATTCACGAGACGTTGTTATTAACGACCTCAGTCCATTAATGAACAATAATGTATCATCTGCCCCTTTGTATTTGTTTTGAATATCTATTTCTCCCTTGTTAGTTGTTACCACTTTCCCACTGTTCCTTTGTCATTGCGTTTGTTTACATCTGTGTAGTGTTAACTTTAAATCATTTTTCTCTCCATCGTACAGATTATTCTTCCACTTAGTAGCATCCAGTTTGTATTACCTATAACTCTGAAGAAGTCGACAGTTTTGTTTGACAAAACATTAGTTTAGCTTTTAATAAAAGGAAAACCTATATCAATATGTCTCTTTCATTACAGATACTTAGCCTGGCTGTAATTTTTACATATAGATATGCTGTGCAAATTCGAGAACAATATCTTGAGAAATGGTCAAGGAACACCAGTTCAAATTTTGAATCATGCCTATCAAAACCTTGCTAATTGTACTCAGTTCATAATTTATAAGCTAAGCAGTATTAACAGTGTTTCCCTAAGGTCTTTTGCAAATGCAAACAGCTGATTCTCATAGTTGATATGAGATTTGAATGCGACATCTTGTGTACAGGATTACAACTTTGATGTAGTTATAATTGGGGGGTTCCTTGAAAAGACATTTCTATGATGTTATTACTTTGGTGCTGTACAGTGTATCATTGTATTTACAAAATTATAATCACTGCACATAGTCCCTCATTGTTTGGGAGATGAACTGGGGATTTGTAGGGTTCCTTAAAGACATTTCTGTGATGTTATAACTTTGCTTCTGTATCATTGTATTAACAAAATTGTGATCACTTCAGCCCCACCCCCCCATTTACCAATACATATAAAAGTATCTTAAGTAAGCTACAAAAAGCATTCCATAGTTTCTCATTAAAAAACACCAAAAAAACCCCCAGGATTAAATAAATTCTTGTCTATATCAAGGAGAACTGAGCTAAGATGTAGAATAAAAAAGGCATAGCAAGAGGTAATAAAGACAGATTCATAGCAGAGGAATCTAGACCTAACAGATTAGATCAGGTGGGCAGTTGGCTATTAATATGTGTCCAACCCATGCTAATATGGAAAACAGATGTTAAATTGAGAATGGCAATAATGATGATGATGATGATGATGATGATGATGATGGTAATCATGATGATGATGATGATGGTTATCATCATGATGATGATGTAATGTCGATGATGATGATGATGATGATGCTGCTGCTGATGATGATGATGCTGCTGCTGCTGATGATGATGACGATGAAGATGATGGTAATCATGATGATGATGATGATGATGATGATGACGCTGATGATGATGATGCTGCTGATGATGATGATGACGACGAAGATGATGGTAATCATGATGATGATGATGATGATGATGATGATGATGATGACGCTGATGATGATGATGGTGATGATGACAGCTTTCAGAGACTTGGTTTATTGCTTTCATAAACCACTTCTCCTTAATGTTGTTATTTGATATGGTGATCATAAGTGCTTACCAAATAGTTCATATCACCAAATCCATATAACTTTGCCTTTTAGAAAGTTTAGTATGCCACATATCACGAGTTGTAGTAGTAAGAGCTCCCAAATGAGATGCATTTTGTCTATTTCAACTGATACCCACTTCTACCAAAACACCATGAGAAGGATCCCTGGTATTTGCTTGCTCAAGTTTAAAAAGCCTGGTTAATTTCACTACATACGTCTGACACATTGGGTGTATGTGGTTGTTCATTTATCTTTAGAAATTGTTGCAGAAGAAGAAGAAGAAGAAGAAGAAGAAGAAGAAGAAGAAGAAAAAGAAGAAGAAGAAGAACAACAACAACAAGAAGAAGAACAACAACAAGAACAAGAACAAGAACAAGGAAACGGAGAAGGAAACAAGAAGAAGAAGAAGAAGAAGAAGAAGAAGAAGAAGAAGAAGTAGAAGTAATTGTAAGCAACTAAAATTACAAGTGAAACTGCTTTAACTTTTCGTTTCACTATGGAGCAAGCCTTGTGCAACTAAATGATCTCAAAATCATGAATATGCTTCCAATTTCAATAGTTTAATAACTCCCACGGTAACAATTTGGGACTTGCTAAATAATTGGTAGCTATTCAAGACACCTCTATTTACCAGCACACTTCTATTTTATATTAGTCAGTGACATGACACTTGTGTTGATTAAGTCAATACCAAAGTTTATTTAGCAGGTAGATGTTGGTTCACATTGCTGTGTTACATGGCAGATGAGTAAACAAAATGGCTGATAATTAGGAAGCACAGGAGAAGTGTATTTATCAATCTCAGGAGTTTCATTAATTTTTGCAAAATTTATGCTTAAATTTGCAGTTGAAAACTCCATAAATTGGCCTCTGACAGGAGTGTTGATGTTGGCATCAACTGGTAATACGAAATGTGTGGTAAGCACTTTTGATCAGCATATGAGCTGACAATATAAAGGAGAAGTTGTGTATTAAATCATTGAACCAATTCATTGCATACAAAACACATCATAATAATCATCATCATGCTCATTTTCCACCCTCATGTTTCCAGTTCAGGGGTCAAACAAACAAGCACTATTTCGCATATCATTAAATTAACGTGCCCTGAGCAAGTCCTCATAATGCAATTCCCATCTTCTTGTCTGTTGATCTGATTCCGTTATTATATTTTCTACTCTCCTCTTTCTATGGTCTTGTCTATATCATATTTATGGGCATGCCCACCTTGTTTAATCTTGTAGAATTCCCTAAATAATTTATTAGTTTAGTATGCCTCGTCACCATATACAAAACGTGGGACTTTGAAGTCCTCTAGTTTCCTTGATGTCAACAAAGTCTATGTTTAGGTTGCTCGAAATACAGAAAGTAAACATTCTCTAGCCTCACCCTTTCACATGGGTGAAAACACAGAACTTTTCCTAACAAAGAACTTTAATAAGCACAACAACACTTAAATGCAGTTATACTTAAGCTGAGGTGTCCTATACGTGCACTTAACTATAGTCTGCTAGGAGGTAAGAAAGGCACTATGATTCTTTTACAAATTTCAAATCTTGCAATGTGACTGCTTTTATCCACATACTTTTGACATTTTCAGGCACTGTGACCACTTGCACAGACTGTGTTGACATTTTAACTCTCTTTTCATACACCTTGTTTACAAAGAAAGTCTTTGATGTGTCAAACAGTACAGTTGTTTGCATTAGATCCAAAAGGTACACCTATCAAGTAAATCTTGCGCCTAAAGGCGAATTTGGCAAGCTATGCCTTCTGTACGTCAGAACAAATTCCTGGAAAAGGTGGGCCAATATACTAAATATACCTAAAACTACCATATGAAATGACCACATGGAAATCAAAAATCCTGTTTACTAGTTCTGACCACATATTCTGAATGCCATCCCATTTTGAGTCACATAGAATAGGTATTGTTTTCAGTGAGAATTTCATATTATGAGAAACTCTGCGGCTGGAAAGATGGAGTCTCAGTCAAACTCAATGGATTGTCTTAACGGTGTTAGTATACCCTGACTATGATATGCATGACACACAAGAGCAAATATCTGAGTATAAGCGGCCCAAACTTTTGAAATGGGAAATAAGTGGCAAGAAATCGATCTGATTTGATTGCACAAAGTACAATATCAGTTCTTAATGTCTATCACTGCTCCACTTTAAGGTGTGATGCTTCGATCCTATAGCCAGTCCCTTAGATGGTAAAAATCTGATGGGCAAATAGGCCTATAAAAGTACGCCAGAATGTACCAGATGGGTTTAGCTTCCCAGCTGTCCTCTTCATCTTATACAGGAACGATGGTACAGGCTGCTGTAACTACAGTAATACCAGCTATATGATAGAATTCACTCACCTGGCAAGGGGTCCTAGCGTCTTTGTTTTGCTCTTGTTGGACAGGAGTGACTCAAGCTTGGCAAGATCTCCCGTTTGTGCAGCCAGAAATAAATCCTTCCCCATTTTCAACTGGGCAGCTTGGTGCAACGAATCGTACTTTCAAACATGGTCTACACCTTAGAGTCCTCTACGCTCACATGTTGAGCAGATTTGTTGCAGAAATAAGCAAATACTAACTTGACTTCACCTCTAACGTCAACTTTCAGATCCAAAATGGAAACCCTTTCGTAACAGCTTCACTTCCTGTTGCCCTACTAACAGTAATCAAAACAGTGCGCCTTTGTCGAGCTGCTTACAAAATCTGTGTGCCTTTGTTTTGCATTTGTGATGAAAAGAGGCGATGTCGAAAGTTTGGGGGCGGTGTATTGTCGCAGCATTCATTTGAGGTGGGCGGTAGGGTGGTGAAAGGCTGTCATAAGGTCCTTTTAAGGATTTCCGCCAGAAAAATTAAAGGAAAATTGACCACTACCACAAATCTGTATCCTCCTGTATTTTTGTATTTTATGCCATCCGGTGTTATAATATCAGGAATGCATATGAGCTATTGTATATTTCAACAAGTTTATTAACTACCTTTAGACATATACTGTACAGACGTAAATGATCAATATAACTTTGATCAAATCTGGTGTAAACATGAAGGGAACAGTTTATACCAGCTCCTTTAACAACAATGTAAATTTCAACACCGAACTCACTATAGCCATTCTGTCTTTATTGCAAGATTCAGAGACAAAAATTTTATAAATAAAATATCTGATTAATTTATCAAACCGTTGATATATCATCGCTAATGTTATTTTACCTAAAGACATGAAAATATGGAAAATTGAAGGATGTGAAAATCTGTATTAACGCCGGAAAATTCTTACTGGGCGATACTTCACTCGTTCACTGCTGGCGGTAAACTGTGAAAAATCATGCGCATCGCTAAGAACCATATTTCCACCACCACCACCATTATCACCATTCTCCTCCTTCTCATACATGTATATAATTTTTTTCTGTTCACCTAGCTCAGATGGTAGAGTGCACGCCGCAAAAGCGTGGGTCACGGGTTCGATCCCCGGTGGTAACATATTTTCTATTGCTCTAGTGTTCTTTTCAAAACTAATATAATTTTGAATGAAAAAATAAACAAACTAAATTACAAATTAAAGATTACAATAAATATAATACAAAAAAGTAATTCGCTGTCAAATATAGAAGAAATAGAAACATAAAAGAAGATACATCGAAAAAACGAAATAAAACAAATTCACTAAAAATACCCCTTCATATAAAAAAGGCAGGGATAGCGTTAAATAGAATTAGAAAGACTTACTTCTAATAATAGAGGTAGTAACTAAAGGTTTTACCAACAAAAGAGAAAAATCCAAAGTCTTTGAAGCTAAACCATTTTCCAATGAGTTTCCAATGGGCCTCTGTTTCAAAATAGCCTCGTTTTAAAAGGGTGCTCAGAAACCATCTTTACTAGTCAATATGATGTAAAATAAAACAAAACAGAAACGGAATAATAACATTCATAGGCACACGGCCAAAGGGGCTGAGGGGGGCTGCAAAAAAAATTCTGGCCCTTTTATAATTTCTTAATAAGAAATAAAAATGTAATAATTTTAAGTCTTACAAGCCCTCTGAAGCAGCGTCGACATTCCTGCCGAACTGAAGTGCTTTTAGTCTATTCATGTCCCAATAATTTCCGGGCAAATAATCCACAGCCCCCCCCCCCCCCATATTTTTCGTCCGTTGCGCCTATAATAACATTTCCTGATTTTAAGATATAAAATTCAAGGGAAACTGTCTTTATTGAGAATATTTCCACAATATTATCATGTCATCATCAGTTATATACTACATCAACAATACAGCAGTCCTATGTAAAAAGAGATGTATTGCCACACAAACCAGGAGTTGCATAGAAACTAAAGAAGAGCGCAGTTATGTCACGAAAATAACTGCAGCTCCTTAGAGGTCTTTAAACGGGTTTAAAAGATTTGTTTTAAAAGGGTGTTCTTTGAGAATTATCAGAAATTTTATCACTGGCACTTAATCTTTTCAAAAAATTAGAGGTCTACACGCATTTTGGATTCATTTTCGAACTTAGTCGTATTCAAGTCTGTTTTAAATTTGTGACTCTCAAATTAGCGCCTGTGTTAGTGCGGAGATAATCATATAATCGCACCGGCGCCAATTCAGGCATAAAGGGCAAGTCAACTCAAGAACCATTCGGCTCCAGCCTCCAAAATCCGACACCAGAGAGGGAAACAGTGACGTCACACACAAAAGTTTGACTGTGACGTCAAATTAAAGCTCAAAACATACGAGAGAAACTAGTCTTAAAACCGTCAGAAGTCTACATTTAACGCAACCTGAATATTCAATGTTATTAATTTAACAATTAATATGGGAAGCAGAAACAGTTGCAGCTCATACTCTTCCGGACAGAATCAAGAAATAAAAAATTTAGGTGAGGTGGATGATGAGAAAGTCCTTGGAAAAAGAGGCTATACGCTTTCCCAGTCTAAGGTAATTGGAACAGGGACGTATGCCAAGGTTAAACTAGCATTTTCACGCAAGCATTATAGGAATGTTGCAATCAAAATTGTTAACAGAGATAAAGCACCAGAAGACTTTATTTCCAAGTTTCTTCCACGGGAGTTATCGATTTTTCGACGCCTGTCTCACGATAACATTATATATTGTCATGAGATTTTAGAGGCTGGTCCCAAAGTGTACATTGTGATGGATTACGCTATAGGAGGAGATCTTTTGGAGTACATCAGGTAATAAAAGAGCCTTACTAGTGTTGTCCATGTTAAACCTTTCTTTTATTTGGGCCTTGTTTTATTAATAACTCGCATAGAAGAACGAAATTTTATAGGCCTATCTGTTATGTTTTTGAAAGAGCCAATTAAAGTCACCAATTTTCGGTGTTTACAATTTACGGGCGATTTGTGTTTCTTGGCGAGAGAATTTTGGTCTTTTAAAAGGCATTTGGACATCACCTTGTACAAATACTGGACGAACGTGTGGAGCATGGGTAACTGAATAGTTTCTTTTGCATTTTTTGCATAGTAATATTCAAATGTCAAGTCTATTCAAATGAACAAAGTCGGGGTTTGTTTCTACAAGATAGTTCTACCCCTTTTTTGCCCCCCCTCAACTTATAAAATACTATAATTTAATTCAATATTCTGTTAGATCTTATCAAGCTCTATCGATTGATATGTATATTTTACATATTTGACGCAAAATGTATTAAGTTTTTGTTATGGTCCACCGTCTTTACCTCCGCCCATGATCGTACCGGTGAAAGCTTCCGTGATGAAAAGCGACAAAACTTGCACAACTTGACGAAACTTTTTGCCACAAAAATATATTTACATATCAATTATTTTGATCGACGAAATACATTAATCGACGAAATATTTCACCCGAGAAAACTTTTGCTGATAGACACTTAAAAATAGACGTCGAACGTAAACTATTTCCCATTCCCAAATTCCACTGTAGCTTACTTTTTCTTGCAACGCACCATATCAAAATCAGAAAAGTACATTCGTGGTACGGCCGTTTTCGAGTCTCTTTTAACGATAAAATCAATATGCCAATCACAAAATAGAATGAAGTTTAATACTTTATGTGACCAATGTCTTACGCAATAATTAAATGCTTGGTAACTCTAACACTTTTTAAAATTGATTCGATTTGAATATTTTTCCAAGTTTCTACTATGATTATACTTGCTGTTTGAATACTAAATACTTTGCTGCCATTATTTTCACTTGTAAATTTATTCAAGTTAATTTCATTTTCATGAAGCTTCCTATATATATATGCTTCTATATACTAAGTTTTACTATTTATGACAAGATTGCGTTTTCCGCCTGGTTCACCTATCGCTGATATTTATACAGAATTTGTATTACTTATTCACACTTTCCTCTCAGAATGCACAAATTTATAAATGAAGAAAAAGCTTGCAAGATGTTTCGTCGTATCATGGTAGCAATACATTATCTCCATTCCCTCTCGATCGCCCATCGGGACTTAAAGTGCGAAAATGTTCTTCTGGATCATCATAACTGTCCCAAGCTTACCGACTTCGGATTCGCTAAACGCATCCACAACAAACGCGAACTGTGCGAGACATACTGTGGCAGCTCAGCGTACGCTCCACGTGAAATTTTGACTGGTAAGTACCTTGCCACTTTCTTCTTAGAAAATCAGAAACATGAGGGTGTGCTGCGGGGTAGGCATCTCACTTACTTACTTTTGGTTAGAACCACCTCGACCCTTGACATATTGCTAAATTCATATAAAGCAGAAACATGATGGTGTGCCGCGAGGTAGACATCTGACTTACTTACTTTTGGTTAGAACCATCTCGGCCCATGACATATTGCCAAATTCATATTTCGGCTGATTAATCTCATTATTGCTTTACATAAAAGCCAACAGCGGAAGGAAGTGTCAGCGTAATGTTGTACTTTATATGGTATGCAACAGGGATGCGTTGTCATACACCGATATTTTTCTCTTTGTATTATTTCTCAGTCTTTATTTTGTTTGCCATATTGATCCTAATCATCATCAGATGTCAGCTGACTAGCAGCCAATTTGTAGTGTTTGGAAAATCCTTTAGATTAAGGTTGCTGTGCAATGGGTGCTACAAGGGTGTGTTTTGACATGCTAACAACTTATGCTGCTAGTGTTCGGCCCAACCAATGGTATATGTAATATTTGTTTTTTCTGTTATGTTTATAGGTAAACCTTACGACCCTTTCCAGTCTGACATTTGGAGTGTCGGTGTTATCCTTTACATCATGACTACGGGCACCATGCCGTTTGACGACAGCAGCACATCTCTTCAACTCGCGGAAATGGACAGAGGGCCCTCGTTTCGCAGAATCAAGCAGCCGATTTCAGACTCCTTGAGGCAGCTCCTTTGTGGCATCTTAAACCCAGTGGATCAAACCAGATTCACTATTCGCAACATCATGTGCGATCAATGGGTCACACATGATGTCAACCTGAAAGGAGCCGCTGAGGCTGAGAAAGAGAGAGAGAAAATGAAAATTCTTTGGAATAACGCAAACAAGATATTCCAGATGAGGACCGATGGCGCCAAGGAGAAACACCGTGACACCGGGCCAAAACCAGGGGACCTGAAGAAACCAAATGGAGTACAGAACAACGGACAGCGGTCATATACGAAGACTGCCTAGTAACTAATGATGACTACAAAAATTGTAGTTTTGTGGAACAATAAAAATATGATTAATCAAGTAGAACCTGTCTTTGTATTATCAATCAATATTTTGTTTCTATTAAAAATTAGAAGCAAATAATTTTGTCTCTTTATTTTCTCAACAAAACACTTTATGGTTGTCGAAATATCAGGTTATTGTGCAGTACGTCCCATCCCTCCCATTTGCTAATCATCATGGCACATTCGTTGTCTTAGACAAAATTATGCTGTTAATAATCTCAGTCCAGTTCTTCCTGTCAGAACACAATATTTCA